>JAMKCH010004696.1:0-60242 GCA_023653785.1 Ophioderma brevispina | reverse complement strand
ATAGTGATAGTCCCAAACAACGCACAAGAAGGTGACCAAAATATCGCGAATTCAGGCTTAAAAACACGTTTCCTGCACAATAAATATCACCATAGTTCACAATTTAATAACGTAGATGAAATTTGGGAACATACAGTTCTACTACACGCGATAAAAAGGCTACAAGGCATCGACAAGTCGACGCTAACTGAAGCACACACAGTGTACGGTGATAACCACACAGAAATGCTGCAAGTATGTGGATTCAATCGCGGGAAGTTAACCTACGTTTCACAACTCGTCGCTTAAGAAAATACTTGCGTTTTCCACAAATTCTGCTGAGTTTATTAAGATCTTACTTACGTAAGAAGATATCACCAGAAACGTGATTGAGACAGTCTGTGTTATAAGTTATATTGTCCCGCAAAAGAGTAATTTGAATGTTGAAAATCAAGCTCTAAAAGGCCGGACTCTATCACCAGTTCGTTCATTCTCAGGCCCTCTTTTCTTCTTGTTGCAAATTATAATGTAGCTTAGCTGAGGGCAGGTGGTTAGCTACATGTAGGCTTTTAGGGATTCACCAAATATCTAGGTATAACCTTCCTGAAGCTTGATCCACCGCCTGCGCTTTCATCATCAATGGCAATTCTGGTGCAGAATAGGCCGCTGGAAGTAGGTAGAGTAGGTGTATTTGTGTATTTTCTACACTAAGTATCATGTGTACAATTTTCTGGGCAATTTCCTATCTTTGCAGCCTTTTTTAGGTGTTGGCTTGGCTCAGATTTTCAGATATGGCAAAAAATACAGATGACTTGCCAATGACCAAAGCAGTCTTATCAATTTTTAATTTTATACAAATTTATATTACATGTTTTGATGATTAAATACATCAATTTTCTTTTATTTTGGCCTATTTTGGGCTCCATCTGGCATTTTTCAGAGTCATGGCAAAACTTCAAATACTAGAATTTAAAATGCCAATTTAAAAAATTTAAAAAAAGATTATAAACATTATTTTTATGAATTTATTACTTGTTTGTTATTAAACCTGATTTTCTTAACTTTAGCCTATTTTTGGCGGCCATGTTGGGCGCCATCTTGGATTTTTAGAGATGGTATAAACTTCAAATACTAGAATTTATATGCCAATGACCAGGTAGCTATATTCCGACCATATTTTAATGATTTATTACATGTTTGATATTAAATACCCAAATTTTGCTTTAATTTTGCCTAATTTGGGCGGCCATTTTGACGCCATCTTGAATATCGCCAGAGTGCCGGAATTTTATTTTGTTAACATCTCAAAGTGTTATATGACCATAAACGAACTACAAAAGTTTGGTTTGGTAGAGTCCTGGGGGGGGTCAGATAGCGATTACCCCCGTATATACTCCCCCTTTTTTAAACCAAACGAGCAACTTTTACAACTTTATAAGCGAAATGGCTGTGAAGATTTCTTGAAGGAGGCGATAGCCAGGGGAACTAATTTTAAAAGTACGGATATGTATAAAACGGTATTCTAAAAGTAGGGGGGCGCTATCGGTAAGGGATGTCTTTTGAAAAATGGGGGTTATTCGGTACTAGTAACAACATTGTTTGATAAAGGGCTCATTGGAAATGGGAAGCCAATTAAAATTTTGGGAATATGGGATCAATGGCTAATGTAAACAAAAAAAAAAACAAAACAACACAGTTGAACAGTTGGAAAGTTGACTAAAAAAGGGGTGGGTCATGGGGTCATGGACTATGGGACACAACTGTGGCATTATGCCTGCAAAAAGGGGTCATTGGGTATCAGAGGGGGAAAAAAGGGGTAATTGGGTATTGAGGACGTCAAAAAAGACTATACGAGTATTTTAATAAACAAATGACCTTTAGCTATTTCCAGGACACCAAACACATGTGACCCAATTGCTTTTTTAGTCCTGGTTACCTAAGGAATATGTTGAGTTGAGCTATATTTCATTAGCTTGAGAGCAGTTCAAACATTGGACCACATAGTAACGTTACCCTCTCTGGGGCTACACGCAGCGCGGCCCCCCCGTGTTCGGCAGACATTTCATATTTGCAAAAGTTATATTTTTCTGAATTTCGTGGATATCAAGATATTGGGATCTCGTTCGTTTGATCAGACCCTTTGGGCGACCGGGTTATAGTGGCAATGTAGGAGTTATTGCGGAAACAAATAGTGCTTGTGTTTCCCCTAAAGTAGCTGCTAAAGGCAAATGGGAATAGATTACACGGGCAATTACGGATTTCCACAGGTTTTAGGGAATTCAACAAGAAGACTGTCATAGCCAGTTGAAATGCCTCAGAATTTATGAATTTCTGGGATGTTGATGCACGTCACGTTTACATTCCATATTCCGAGAGTTGAGGGTTCGTGATATTTTATGTTGATTCGTTGTCTGAATTGAGTTACGCGATGGGATAGCGCCGCCATCTCTTGGCTGGTATCCATGCCGGTGTAGAGAAACTGAGTGTCCCCCGTACGAGAGTGTCCTATCTACCATAGCAACCTGTACGGACTAAACCGTGACCTTGTGACGATGTCATTTGGGTACAATGCGAAACACTGATGCCTACAGCCTCATGGGACACAAAGATAATGGGTGGTAGACACTCAGTCACACGGAAATTGTATTATATGACATCTGGAAGACAAATTCTTTGTATCATTGTAACTGTCGCATCCTAATATTACAAGGTTTCTACATGTCCTCAAAAAAAAGAAGCCTTCAAAGCGCCCTCTATTTCACGAGGAGAAAAAGTCCAGTGTGGACATGCCCAACATAACAGCAAACTCAAATTCAAAACGGCATCCAATTTGTGCTAGTCTGTTTCAAACTTAACGGTAGGAGGACGCTGGCTCTTACGCATAGCGAGCGGTTACACACAGACTTGACTCAAGACTAGGGGCCTTGTCACGAATATTTAAAATCCTAAATGACCGTATTGGAAAGTAACATTTTGCAGCGGGGTTATCCACTACCCCGACGATTTTTGAAGCCAATAATTTTCTTAATTTATGTCATGAATTAAGTAATATCTTTTTGAAAGCCAGGTTTAAGAGATGTTGGTTTAATGTCAACTGGGACCGAGACGCATAGTTAACTTCACAGTATGCAGTTCCTTCCCCAAATTACCGTTTGGAAATCCCCTCCCAAATCGAGCAGATCGTTCCTACCCCCCTGAAAAAAGTAAAGCACCACAAATTATAAAGTAGCTGAAAGTGCATTTCAAATAGGTTTTCCGACAACCGAAAAAAAATCCAAAAGGTGACCGAGTTATGGCCGCTTAAATGTGACCACTATCTCATTTTATCCACGGATTGTTACTGGTTTTAGTAGCCTTAGACATTACACATTCGCAACGACACATTCCTTGTTTGGTTTAATTTTGTTTTTTTCGGCAAAGGTCAGTTCTGTATTGAAAAGTTTTTTTCATTATTAGAAATTCCAAGATCTTGCTTCATTCTTCTTTACTACGGCTGCTTTGCCCTCCACTTGGCTGCCCCTAAGCATTTTTTTTTTTAAATATATTGTTCCACACATACGAAGTAAACAATTCTTTGTAACAAACATTAACAAATACTAACCATTTCTTGCTGAAAAACAATTTCGTTGGGGAACGTTGCTAAACCTTACTTGTACCAGTTCCATGGGAAAATGACGTGTATTTTTCAACACCCGAAAAATACAGGATTGCCTGTAATTGCAAGTTTTGTGTTAATATGTATTTGGTCCTTCTAGCGTCGATATCAACATACAATAGTATTAAAGAGTTTATTTAGCGCCAGGCTCATTTGAATTTCCCCTCTTTTTTCCGCCCTTTTCGCGTGTTTTTTAAAACAATGTTTTGAACCTAATTTCCATCCAATAAAATTTAATTAATGCGGATTTGAGGTTGTCTTATAACCTTCCAATATGTGGTAAAATATCGTGTCCCCCGTTTTTTCGTTTTGGCCCTCCGGCATAAATTCCCTCGGGAAAGTGGTACCTTGAGGGTTGTCCCAATGGAACCCACCCCCCCCCCCCCCGCCCCCCCGTGATTGAAAACCCCTTGTCACTTAAGTTTTTAGAGCAATCCACTTACGGCTTTTATATTAATTAATTATGACGCACTCCAAGCTGCTGGTGTTGTACAAACATATGCTATTAAGCACCTCTACCTCAAAAAATTGAGGATCGTCGCAAATAAGCAAACCTCTGATGTGTGGTATAGTATAATCTTTTCTCTTGGGTGAGATATCAACATGAATTAAGGTCATAATCGCCAGTTCTAAACATTTGGATTTTTTTGCATACTTGTATGCAGAAATGCCTACCACACTATACAATATATACCTACGAGGATTATTAATGTTGCCTCAATGCGATGGCGCTGTAACGGTCCGTTTATTAAATCGATAACCAATTATATCACAATAACAACTACCTATAGAATAATGCATTCAAAAAATTAAATAAAATGTCAAGTCACGCGGAGCCTCAGTATCACCGTGATCGTACCAGGCTGAAGTGGTGATAATTTGTAGCCTAGAGAAAATAAGAATAATTTTTATTGCTCTTATAGTTGAATTTAAAGTAAAGTTAATGAAATAATAGTAGGCATCAAAATTTAACTGCCTTCCAAAACTGATTAATTATATACCGCATGGTTGTTTTTTTTCTTGTATAAAAACTGAAATTTTTATCCACAAAAATGCTAGCACAAGTGTAACGTTAAACCGGTGACCTGTCAGTGTGGTTTTTTTTGGTGCATTGAAGAAAACGTTGTGCTCGCCGGAGGAGCAAAACAATATACTGATACACACGGGGGGGCGCGGCATCGGTGCTGAAATAGCTTAGGCGGATATATCTCACTTCCAAATGTTTGTTTTCTAACGAAGGTTAATACCAAGGTCAACTCTCTCTCTGATAAGTTCTGGTACACGACTGTTTATAGCAATTGGTTTCGGTCGTGCACTGAAAATTCTCCCTGTTTGCCTTTTCTCTGATATGAAACGTGCGTAATAATTTATCTATACGCCTACAGTAGGTAGGGTAAGGCCTATGGGAAAGCGTTGGTATGTTGAAATTCATTGTTTACCCATCCCGCGGGAACGCTCTTACCCCCACGCCCCCACGCCCCACCGACGCTTGGATAGTGCACATTTAATATCCGGTATAAGCTGTCATATGCTAGCTATACGTACATTTCCTAAATAGCGGAAGTGTTATAAGCTGTTATAGGGGAAGTTGTTTTTTAGCGCCGTATTTTCAAAGATGAGTTCTTTGGAATCTTCCTACGACTACATTGTCTGTGGCGGAGGTAGTGCGGGTTGTGTAGTTGCGGCACGTCTATCAGAAGACAAAGACACGACAGTGATACTCCTGGAGGCTGGTATATCTGATCTGGATTGGCCAGCGACCGAGACACCGGGTCTTTGTAGTACTATGCTTGGAACTGCAGTTGACTGGGATTTTAAGGTAATTATTGTTTAACTATACAGTGTGAGTCAAAAAGAATAGGACCGTAAGTGATTATTTTTTATCAAAAAAATTATTGAGGTTGATAACAAAAGTTTTACGTATTCGAAACAAGCATGTTCTTCCGCTCAATAGAAAAAAAGAACCACCAAAATTCATCATTCCTAACCATTGTTATGCCTGTTCTGCCGTTAGAACCCATTTATCCAGCTGTCCACGGAATGCTGAATTTGCTTTGAATATGTGAGTACCTTGGAAATGACTGGGTCATTGAAATGTAATGAAATTTAAACCTGTGAGTTTCAAAAACAGATTAGCATGGTCTGCACAAAATCAATAATGAATAAAATAATAAATCTGAAGGTATTTTCAAAATTAACTTTGTATCTTGTTGGAAAGATTTTAGGTATCATGGCCCCTCCATATCCAGATGCACAACAAACTTTTATGGTTGAAACTTATTTGCAGAGTCATTCTCCCGTTGAGGTTCAGAGACAGTTTGCCTTGCAGTTCCCACAAGCATACCAAGTTTTGAAAATACCTTCAGATTTGTTATTTTATTCATAATTGATTTTGTGCAGACCATGCTAATCTGTTTTTGAAACTCGCTTGTTTAAATCTCATTTTCATTTCAATGACCCAGTCATTTCCCATCAGGTACTCGCACATATTCAAAGCATTCAGCATTCCGTGGACAGTTGGATAAATGGGTTCATTCGGCAGAACAGGCATAACAATGGTTAGGAATGATGAATTTCGGTGGTTATTTTTTTCTAATGAGCGGAAGAACATGCTTGTTTTGAATATGTAAACATTTTTTTTTATGAAGCTCAATTAGTTTTTTGGTAAAAAATAATCACGGTCCTATTTTTTTTGACTCACACTGTAGAAGATTTCAAAATGAGTGAGACCTCATTAAAAGTGTTAGGTCTAGTCCATTCGACGTGACAGGTAACTTGAAGAGGATTTATGCACGTACAAAAAATTGAATAGAAATTGGTTATGCAGCAAGTTATGGGTTTATGGTTCTGCACAAAGATGTTAGGTCATAGCCTGCCAAACAACTTCTTTCATGAGTTTCTTCATCTTCGTTTTCTTTTTGAATAAATGATGAAATGTGCCGTCAAATTTTAACAAGACCACTTGTTAAAGCAATACTAGCACATTTTTGAAGAGCGCCCCCAATTTTTCAAAATTGGATATTTTTGCAGAGTTATGTTGGTAATTGTCTACGAACTATACCTGCAAACGAGAATGCTACAAAATGCGTATTTATCATAAAAATTAATAAGCGATTTTGTAATTAAAATTGGGATCCCAGATTGGACTTAACGGCGGAGCTGGAAATGTTACGTTTATGTCCGTCCATGATGAAATAGTGCCACCTCAGGAAAATAACCTCTAACTTGACTTGCCAAGTTGCCTGAACCAATAAAAATAAAACAACTAATGGATGAGCGTAGATATGTACATGGCGATATTTCCCGGCTATTTCACATTGGAAGGCCGTTTCCAGCAGCCGTTGAATTATTATCGGGATCCCGATATTAATTATTCTAATTACAAAATTCCTTCGTTTGTGACACATAGGCGTTTTCGAGGTTAACCATTCACAGGTATAGTTTACTAGCCCGTTACCAATGCAACCGTGTAAGAATCTCAAAATTTTTGAAAAATTGAGGGCGCTCTTCAAAAAATGTGCTAATATTGCTTTAACATACAAATGTGAACTCGCGCATGGGCTTGATGTACAATAAACCCATAAAACCCGGGTGTCAACCTATGAGCCTGGGTAACCACCCGATTCAACAAGGGTTCTGGCCGGCGATACAAACAGATGAAATGGCACCCTATCCGAGACCAGAGCTGTTCAAATGGATATTCTATCAGAAACCCGGGGCCAGGCAATATGACCATTGTAATTTTAACCTGGGATTTTACAGTCCATTTGAGCTATTTCACGGGCTGATTTCTGTTTTGAGCATGGTGGTATCAATACTAAAATCTAACATTCTAACAGTCCTGCTAATTTTATACTCTATCTGAGACTGAAAAGTCAAATTTGATACCCTATGTAAGACTGACAGATACATAGGTTGAATTTGATACCCTACGTTGCAAGTCTCGAAACCGGCATGCCTTGCCCAGGTCTCGCGTTTTTTGTAACTCGGGTGTTTACCCGACCTGAATACACTGCCCCCGGCAGTAAACCAGCCGGGTGAAACAATAGAAGCTCAAGGATTATTTAATGTGACCGGGGATAGCAACGGTGCCCAACGATTACGCAATCTCTTTGTGAGTGACGTTCAAATTGAAATGCCGACACCTTTTTTCTGTTTCGGGTGCTTTCAAATTTAACAAAGCAGTCACAGGTTATTCCACTCGCTAACTCTAGATCAATATAGGACGATCAGCAACGATCAATAATTTTCATATTTTGGACGCCATCTTGAATATTGCTGGAATGATGCATGTTTCCATTGTCTTTAACATCTTGACTGTGTTAAAGGATGATAAAAAGCTAAACGGTTGATTTGATTGAGTACTGGTGTATTTTAATTTTGAGTTCAATTTGCATGCAAAATGGTGAACACACGCTCGAAAAAATTGGCACCATCATTTTTGGCTCAATCATATCATAATTAACAAGTTCCCGTAGAGAACGGAACATAAACATTCGAAGCCCACTATGGTGATAACACCTGAAACCTTTTTCAGAGGCTGCATGGGCAGTAACAATGGCTCTGCACGATCTAGATAAAAATGAATCGAATCTTCAGCGCTTTATCCTCTGCATACCGGGCGGCTTAATTAATATTAGCAGCGCTATTATTTGCTGGGGTCAGTGTAGATGATGTACATTCACTATATTAGATTTCAAAATGAGTGATACCTCATTAAAAATGAGAGGTAAGATTTATTTTAATAGCCACAGGTAAAAAATGTTTGGTACTCATATCAATGTACAGTAATATAACTATGCCTATATGAAGATTGTATTAGATTCAAGTCCTATTTCAAAGATCCAACCAGGTGTTTTAATTGGGCTTACTGTATTTTGCGAAACGAAACGAAACAGAATTCCCATTGGATTACACGCTTTATTCCGTTATGCACGTTATGTATGCATGACGGAATAAAGCGTGTAATCCAATGGGAGTTCTGTTTCGTTCGCAAAATACAGTAAGCCTTTTAATTGAAGTATCAGGATGAAAACATCAGCAAATGTTTAATTAAACCTTGTTATTTGAACGCAACTTACCTTTCACGCTGAAAACTTGTTATTCCATATCACAGTATATGGGAAATCACGCATTCCTGTATCACTACACACATAACACAACTAAGTTTTTATTTGGCCATCCAACCTTCTAAGAGATAAGTGCAAAGCGAATTTCCTTGACATCCCGGCCAACCGTGGCATTATCTTTTCTTTGTGTCATCGTGTCTTTTATCGTGTCTTTTTTCCAGCAAGCCGATTCCGTGCTGGTAACTTTGTAAAATGGGCCATAATATGTTTTGTAATGGAAAAAAGCACTAACAATATTCAGGGGAGGAAAGTTGGATGACATTTTATTCATTTTGAAGAACATGTGCAACTTTTAGACCTGACATACCCCATAGTATTGAAAGGTATAATATCTACTCTTTATCTATGCAGAAATCAGTTCGCCGATATGCGTAACCAAAGTTTTTATCCGAGCATTTTTCCCTTTGATGCGATGGCCTAACAGTTCAAGGAACAGTCGATTTTGATTTGTCCCTTAGCAGGCTTTTACAGGGTGAGTAAAAAAAAACTTGACCCGGATTGTGTCCGCCATTTTGATTTTTTAAATAACATATATCTAACATATGTGATATCATCGGAAAGCCTATTTCATTATCTTTAATATGCTGCAAAGATAATTCCAATCGGTAAAGTATAGGCTGAGCTACAGTTTTTTTAATCAAGTCCGCTTTTTCCCCTATCCACGGATTCCCATTTGAATGCACGGCGCCCAACTATTTAAGCAAATGACTCCCCAAAATGATGATAAGGGTATGTCTATGTTTATGTCAATAAAGTGGTATGTTAATGGTGCAAAAGCCAGTGATAATGGTAAGATTTATTTGAAACACCTTTTTCAAGATGTTGTTCATTTTGGTCTACAAATATATACAATACTTCAAACCTCACGAGGTTGTCACTGATGTCTGTTCCTTCATATGGTATGATTCTTTCAACTCTTCCAAAACCTGATACGTGTATCAAGTTATTTTATTTTTCAAATGTCACGAGTGATGAGGACGTAGAAACAGTAAGAGGGCATCGATGGTAAATTGTGACTGAATTTTGTGGCGTTAAATAGCGTCGCATTTATCCTGCAGTCAATAAATAACTCGATTTTCTTCTGGACACTGATTTCCTTCGCTGAACGCCGTTCATTTGAATGTGAAGCCGTGGACAGAGCAGAAAACCGACTACTTGGTTCAAACGACTGTAACTCGATCTATACCTAACCGATGTGAATGATCTTTGCAGCAAATTAAAGATAATGAACTAAGCTTTCAGATGATATCACATATATTAGATATATTTTACTTGAAAATTCAAAATGGCGGACACAATCAGGGTCCAAGTTTTTTTGACACACCCTGTATGTTGGCCACTCATTTTGTATTGGATACACAGCGTATTTATTGGAGACTGTTCATTAAATAAATAATCATTTTTAATTTGCAGTGTGAGCCACAACCTTTCGCTTACAAGGGATACAAAGACGTCACTTGGCCCAGGGGAAAGGTAAAACAGTTAGGTCCGTATGCACCAAAAGTTAGACCAGGTTTAAAGTTAGACCTGGTCTAAGCCAAAATTAGTTTTGACCAAGTTTGACAGTTACTCATATTTTCTTCAAAACGTTACTAGCAATTTTTAAAGATTAAAATGCAAATTTCAAATAAGTACAAAATACGTAATGTCATTGCAAAAGAAAATGTATTTTCTGGTGAGACAAGATCACACTTAGACCAGGTCTAACTTCATACCAAGTTTAACTCTTTTGTGCACACTGACCTTATTGTCTGATTTTATATTCCTGTCAGTAAACGCATATTGGCGGTGGAACGAGTTCATTTGTAGGTGATGTGTTGAGATCAAAACTAAAAAGCCGTAAATGCCCCACTTGGTTCAACTGAATAGATGCTTTAACGCATTTTACATGAACCATTTTGTATGAAAAGGCTTCATACCAGAATTAATTGAATAGATTATCGTACAGTCTGACACATATGCCACCATACGCTATGGATTCCTTTGTTTGGAGTCAATCAAAGAACTGATAAAGTGTCATGAACATCGAGGCCGGGCGAACCTCTTAACGTTGAGGAGGATTAGGCCACGTAAATATTGTGAGTGACCAAAACTCTTAGTACTTATAGTCCAGAGGATAAGCAAAAAATCGTGCACTTTGTGATAGAAATATAACACTTGGCACACACTTAATATGGACTATAACTATTTCAAAACGGGACCCCAGCTGGATTTGACCTGTGGCGGCCATTATGGACATTTTTCAAAATGGCCGCCATTTTAGTTTCAGTGCCTCATATCTCGGTTAATAATACTGACACGAGCTTGATTTTTGTGTCTATGGTTGTTTTCAGGGTAAGGAATCTAAATATGATGCTACTTTTTAGAGATCTCGTGTCAATCAATTTTCTTCCAATATGGCGCCAAATGTACACTAAAACTGACACTTTTGTTATAGTTTCACGCAAAATAATGTTATCAATTTGGTTTTTGTGTATATTCTTATGTTTTCAGGGTCAAAGAATCCAAATATAATATTACTTTTTTAATAATTTCTTTTGCAGCCATTTTATTTCAATATGGCCGCCAATTTACACCCAAATATCTTTGTTACAAATAATCATACTGAATTGATTCTTTGTGTCTATACCTATGTTGTCAAGGCCAACTAAACCAATTATGCCAATAATATTAAAGGGATATAAAGTGATCCACAGCCTCGGCCCCCAGAGTTACCTAAAAAGTTGAGATTTTTATATCATCTGAATAATAAAAGTTTTTACAACAAATACTTAAAATACGAAATTAATATACAACAAGACATACAGCATAATAAGGAAAACTAACAAATCCAAAGTTAACAAGCATTTAAACATCAGGAAATAAGTATGTTTTCAGAAGCCGTGTAAAGACATTGCTGGAAGGTGCCTGACGTTAACAGGACGCTTGTTCCAGAGCATAGGACCAATTAAGTGAATGATCGTCGCCAAATTACGCTTGGTATGAGGAATAACAAGCATGTAACATCAGAGAAGACCGTAGCCTTCGTCTTGGATCATCAGAATTATATCACACATTATTACACAATTTAGGGGACGGAGCTTGTCCGTTGACGAAGAGGATTATACGCATAAAGAGGTATTTTTTCGGTATCTGGTACGTTACTTAAAGCAACCAAGGAATAGTGCCGCAACAGTTGTGACGAATTCTGGTCAGGCCACATCCCGAACACCAAAACGCGCAGCTTTTTTGCAAGCGTGGGTGCCTTTAAGATCTTATTTCATTGTGCCCTATTTTGTAATAAGTTTGAACCGTTAGTCTAAGCACACTGCTCGGGGGGCACTCCGATATTGGAAGTGACCCGCGAATGTAGGCGGTTAAGACGCCCATTTTCAGCAATCGTTGTCACCCGAACCCCATTATATTTTGATTAATACGATTCACCCAAGGACACCTATTTTCACAAAACTTATTATACCCTAGGATCAGAAAAAAATCTGGGACGACACAAATTTGCGGGTAGGGTTTAGCGATGTTATGAGGGTGGAATGTATAAGCACAACCACCATCAATTACATAACTATGGGCATTTAAATGCATTGACAAATAGTACTAGGACCTTAATGTTTAATAAATATTCTGTTAATCATTAAATGTAACGTCCGAAACTTAGTGTTAAAATCAAGTTCCCCCAGACAGCAGATCCAGTGAGGAATATACGATATTAACAGAATTTAATGTTAAATTGCAACTCCGAAAATGGTCCAAGTCCCCCCACCCCAGACAGGATCCAGTAAGGAGGAATATACGATATTAACATAATTTAATGTTAAATTGCAACTCCGAAACTTGTCCAATCCCCCCCCCCCAGACAGCAGCAGATCCAGTAAGAGGAATATACGATATTAAAAAAATAATTTAATGTTAATTGCAAACTCCGAAAACTTGTCCAAGGCCCCCCAGACAGCAGTTCCAGTCAGGAGGAACGTATAATAATACAAGAACTTTTAATGTTAATTGCAAACTCTTAAACTCGCGTAGAGATTACCAAGGCCCCCCCCCCACAAACAGCCGATCTAGTACAGGAGAATATACCAATTATCCAGGGGTAAGTTAATTGGAATCTCGATCGATCTATATAGGAAGGAAATTGTCAATGCTAATTTAAAATTAATTTAACACGATAATAAATTTGAAAATGAAGATATAGGAATGACACCATTTACCAAGTTAGTAATTGTAGTCCAAACCTGGAGTAGAATTTCGCCCCTAGGGCTGGACTTCCTAACTACCCTGAAAATAGAGTTAAACAAAATTAAACAAAATTAGCAAATTTACCCCCATTTAGCATTAGAATACGAATAAATGGCCAAAAATCCGCCCAACAAGTTTATGGAATAGTTATGAAGAAGAACTGAAAATCACACCCCCCCCCATTTCAAGGGGCTTACCAAAAACTAGTAGAGGCTCAAACAAGATGTCTCACTCTGAAAATTGGATGGTACACAGTAAAAGGAACCAGGACTGACTTTAAAAAGAAAAGAGCCATATGACCAAACGCTGTGAAAGCGTGTGATGGCGGCCAATTGCACGGAAAAAAAGAGGCCGTGTGAAGGATTGACAATGTCAGGACTGCTAATTAACTATGAGTGTTACCATAGACCTCTCCTAAGTACAGAGTGAGCTTCCTTATTGATGTTGATGGTGCATTCTGCAGCAATTGGGTGATATTCATTCCTTTATACAATCTTCGGGTTAAGATATACCAAATATCCTGTAAAAAGGAAGATTCTGATGCTTGAAAATTGTCCAAAATGTCACACTTCAAAAGGTCACATGTGCCTAAGTAAACATTAATGGAGGGGAAGAGGGAAAAAGGTTTTTTTTTGTTTGTAACCACTCTATTAATATATTTGCTTGAAACCAGCTACTCTTAAATCACCGATGGCTTGCTAAGAAACCATGCCACCACCATGAAGGGATATCCTCCTTCCTGCATGGGAAAACACGGTCTCCCCCAATGATCCAAGTTCAAATGGACTGTAGGGAAAGATAGAAAAACGAAACGAAAGCAAAAAAGGGATTTGGAAAAGAAAAAACATATAATCTGCAATATTCAAGGAAAAAATTTAAACAAACGAAATTAACCTATAAAATTTGAATTGGTGTAGGACCAAAAGAGAAACATGAGAAAAACCAAAAGATTAATGCCCAAATCTCCCGAGGGTACAAATACTAGTAAAAGAAAACGCCACTATGATAAATCTCATTGTGTTCCCAGCAAGAAAAAGGGAGCACTAAAAATGAGAAATGACTTTCCAAGCAATAGTGGACTGTGAAAGGAAACTATGACATTAAGCATAAAAAAGAACCAATATTGCGCAAGGCGATTAATATTACAATAAATTATTTATTAATTTCACATCATAGAAAACAGACTAACACCCGTGATGTATCCAATATATTCCAAGCAGTGCAGAACGTAAAAGAAATGGTCATGGCGGATGCAAAATATGCAACGTCCACTGGGTATGTGTGTCTTGTGTTTATTAATTTCCAAAGTCTTCGCATAAATGTTCTTCCCAAGCAATCGAAAACCTGTGAAAGAAGATTTCAAAGAAAGAAAAAAAATAGGACTACTTGTGCTGAGGCATTAGCGGTCAATACAAACCCACATGAAAAAAAAATCAAAAGGTGAAGTGTAATATAAACTCAAAGGCAAAAGATTTCCATCTCCCATGTTAAACAGTTACAGTAGGGATGTTGTAACGTGCTCCTATTCTGAAACTATGAGGGAAGACGCCTCTGGATGTAGGTTTCCAAACACTTTGATTTTAATTTACAGAAAAATGAGAGAAATGGGATCATTTAAAAAAGGCTTAACAAAAAGAACAAAAAACCGACCCCGGCCGGAAGGGGGCGAAAACGCACGAACAGGACTTAAGTCCGGATTTGGTGATTTGGCGACTTGATTGAAACAGAAAAACCAAAATGAAACAGTTTTTGAAATTTAATCGTCACCAACATCCAATCTTGGCTGACCCCTGAAAACAATTATACCACAAAACTTGACAAACTTGAAGCGAACCCCCTTCTATTCAAACTGCACGCGATTTTTCCCCCGGTAACCCTCGATGTGATGGGCAGCGATAAACACTAGTGAATGAGCCGTCACATCCTCCTTTAATTTAGAATAATGAAGCCTCTGCAGTAGGATCACCACCCATTAACTATATAATCAGAAGCAAATGCAGCAAGGTGGGCACAAATGATGGAAGGGCACACCTTCCAAATAATACAAGGATAGGCACGCAACACCTCCTTTTTTTTTGAAATTTTGACAGGCCACACTTTCTAAATCCTCCAAGTTATTAAAAAAATTAAATTAAAGTTCTCAACTCGACTACAATATGTGGACCATGTATAGGTGCTAAAGATACCACAAAGGAACTGCGGAGCCTGAAGGACCCGCGGCATGAACTTATTCCCCCAACGCTTCAACTGACTGGGAAAAGGGTATCGGCTAATATTTTATTTTTTTTCCTTGCCAGACCATGAGTCTATCACAAAGGCAACATTAGAATTTAAGCATTGTAATGACAAATATGCGACACCATTACCTTAAATTTGGACATTTCGAAGTTGCTTACACAATGGGATACGACTGCCTTATTGTCATATATAACCCTTTTACCTCAATTGTCCCCCTAAAAAACGGGCAGCCAAAGTTTGAACAAAATCCTCCAAACAACTGAAAACATTTGGGAATAATTGCCATTTTCTTGAAACAAAACCGTGACTATATATAAGACTTCAACCCCGAACCTAATTTGATTCGGAAAAATGAAATTACCATTAAACATACCGGAAGAACAGCAAACACATGTTTAAGTTCACTTTAGCTCCTGCAGAAAGCCCTGAATTAAACACCCTTCTTAACACCACAGGTTAGATCTATTAAACTGTGAAATGAAAAGGGCATCCAATGAAAGCAGCTTACATACAAAGGATAGAAATCCTATTAGAAAAACGGTAATCATTTAGAGTTATTAGAGGAGCTCAATGCATTCTGGAATTACAATAATTGAACCCCTTTTCTGTGTGTGAAATTTCCAAAGATCAGAATCAATATGAAGGCCCAAAAATGAGTTCAAGATGAAGGGTCCAACGGTTTTAACGCGTGTTAAGGGAACCTCCAATATTGAGCAGATTCTTATAAAATCACACTCTAGACGGTGACATAAAAAAGCTCTCTTCATTAACACGGAGCATCCCTCGGGAGGGCTTATCTATAAAGAAGTGTACAACATAAATACCCAATAGATGAAAAAATTCCTTGTGAATGAGAAATAATCTAAAACCGATTCTATAAGATCGGCCTTTCGCCTTCCTTTAAACGCGCCCTACTACTCAGGCCCTACTTTAACGCACATCAAAACTTGAATACTGCACTTAAGCTGAGATGAATATAACCCTAACAGGGGATTCGAAGCAAGTAATAAATGGATGTTTGTGCCGCGTGCAGTGCCCTTACAACGATAGGTTATGGTAATAAAAGATCCCTCGGTGAGCGGAAAGAAGTATCGTTATTCAATACCTTTCAATTTTACCCCACGATTTGAGTTTGGCGGGCTAATTTTAAATCAATGATGCACACACGTGTGTGTGATATTGTCAATAAAGCGTGAACACAGTTTAGTACTCAATGACTTTGCATTCAAGCCATGGAATAATTTTTTAAACTGACCCCAATTTTTTTACACTCATTTGTCGACGATATGTAGAATGCTCACATTTCATGTATGATGCCTTTTGGATATCTTCAAAATACTGAGTATTAAAATGTTGTATTTTCTCTTTCAATATCACAAAAATTGAAACAAGGTGGACCAGTTTATTTTCAACTTACTTTTAACGAATAGGACCTAATTGGACATTTTATTTTAATTTGACTTATCTTATTTCTATGAAAAGGAAGTTATTGATGACATGGCCAAATACATTCAAGTGTAAAGGTGAGCCGGTCATAAGAACAATTATATTCACGTTAGTTCATGAATGAAGCCACAGAATTGGGGTAAAATTGCTGATTTGCAGGGATACCCTAGCTATAGACAAAAGGTGCTCACGCGCCACTCGTGCGGCCAAGTCATGACAAGCCGAACACAGACCTGGGTTCGTTACGCTCGAGTGTTAACAATGACTAAGCTTTGCTTCCGACTATGTAGAATATCGTCTCCGTCCGACGAACCACACTTTGACTGCTCAAATGATTTTTACTATTGACTCGCGCGAGAAACTCGACTACCAGAGTAGCCTAGTTCAAAACAAATCGAAAAAACCGGACCACATAATTTAGCTGCGGGCGAAAATAACTCCCACTTAGCAAGTTCGCAAAACCCTGCACACCTTAATTACACCGATGCAACGGGTTGTACACAAAAATTAAGGCGGGAACATCCTGCCTAGTTGAAGTCTGAAGCAAATTGTCGGAATGACTTGGAAAAGTTTTGAAATTTTGATTAAACCTGGCCCGACACAGATCCTGCATGTGACGGAATGACCGAAATTCCGGGATGAGTGCTGAAAAAGGGAACCGCGAACCCCCCGGCCTAGAGACCCCCTACTTCACTGAAGCATCAATAACTTCACACAAAATCCCAACAGTGCAGCAAAATCAATGAAACCACCATTGATTATCTTTGTTTTCAAGACTGAGGTTTATAACCCACAACCTAGGTACTGCCACAATGAAATCAATTAATCAAGAGTTATGTAGAGACTTGCATAGTGGTGACGGGCCTAAGAATAGTTGTATCCGAAAATGAGCCGTGAGGATTGACAACTAGGCTTGGCAGGGTCAGCAAAGCGCTATTTATAACAGGCTACTGTTGTGATGTTCTTATTATTAACCGTATTGAACTGTAAAAAACCGACCTGACAATACATAAAAACTTGCTCACCGTTGAATGAAATCCACATTTACGCTCACATGATTCGGCTCGCGACTTGAGTGGGGATTGTGAAACAACACGACAACACCACGACGGTAGACGCTTGTAAGTACTAACACTGTTTGTAGCAGACGACACGGTAGGCACAGAACTTTCCCCTCTGACTAGAAGAAAATGTTGAGCTTGGTGATGAAAAATCATCAGGTCACTTAGCGGAAGCGGCTCAAATTATTACCGGTGATATCAGGAGCATGTACACTCTAGACTCGGAAGTGTGCATCAACTGACGGCAGATGCTACTGTCTCAAAGCGGCGCGATAATATATGCTGATGTGTTGTTGTTAATGTTGTGATGTGGACGGTACGTCATGCTTCTCTGATTTTGACGAAAAATGCTACTACTGGTTGACGGCGGTGTCGAGTACGACCACAATTGCACTCCCCTCATTACCACAGTGATATTTCCGGAATGTATCCATAAGAATTCGAATAATTTAGCTTGATCCCTCGTCTTTTTAAAATGCCGAGAAAAATAAGAAAAGTTGACGAAAGATGCCTTCAATTTCGTTCACGTCAACGCATCATGAAAGAATAATGTTTCCAGCTACTGTGATAAGCTACTGAATTAACATTAAATTGAATGATGCAAATTAAAATGTTTGTCAGACAGAACAACCACACTCAGACAGCTATGAATCGAAACCGAAAATTTGCGATGGGGACAAAAGCACGGCAAGGCACAGTGATTGGTTGGAACGGGGGTTCATGCTGGAACCGAAGGATGCGTTGCTAGGGAAACAAAAGAATAAGGATGAACCATTTCAAGGGTATGATTTTTCATGCAGCGGGCAAAATGTGTTTTCCGCCAAGACAAGCTTTCCCAAAAACTTATTCCTATCATTTATTGTGTTGAACGCTTCAGAGTTAGTCACGTTTGGTTGTTGGAATTATCAGGGCTTGCCTTCATGTTTTGTTCGTAAGAAAGGGACATTTTTTTAAATTATGGCATTAACCCTGATCCGGTATCGTCACATCGAATTCTATGTATTGATGGGGTAAAGTATACAACGGCATGCCCAAAAAAACTTTTAATGAACTGACAAGCATAAAAAAACCTATCTATGAAGGCCCTACGTTCAGTAGTTTTTGAGTATCTTATCAGGAATATAATGGGTATATAGTCGGGTAGATATGGTCAAGTTATGGCCGGACCGGTTAAAGTTACAGTATGGAAACATGACACACTTTTATTTTTGCTGAACGATAGATTAGGGTGTGTAAGAATAAGAATCTGCCGGGTGCCACCTGGGAATCCTGATCATTTTGAGAAATCCAAGATGGCGTGGCCATAAATGAAAATTATCATTCTACACTATTATATCAAACTATGGAGTTACTAGATGGACCCCAATGAACAAGTCCATGGCACTTGTAACATTAAGTATACTTTCTTTAAAATGGAAAGGCCAAATCTAAAATGGCATTTTAAAATCTGCCCTATAACAGCAAATACCTGCGATAAAAAATCAACATGATAGTACTTAGATTATGTCGATAGACACAATAAATGTATTTATGATACTTTTAAAGTTTGGTTGTAACATGACGCCAATTAATATGGCAGCCAAAAAACGAGAATATCTTAAAAATACTCTTATAAATTTGTTTCAAGTATTTTTGAGTGTGTTCACGTTTTTGGCTGCCTATTGATTGACGTCAGTGTTACAATTTTAAAGTATCGATTACATATTGTGTCTGACAACACCTAACCTAAGTTTTTACAGTCTATTCATGCAGGTATTGCTGTTTGTTATAGAGCATATTTTAAAAATTATTGGATTTTTGGTTCCATTTGATTTGAAGTATAACTTATTTTACAAGTGGCCATACACTGTAATTGCTCCATATAGTATATTTATTAACTCATTAGTTGTGATAATATAGGGTTGAATAGGAATTATCATGTAGGGCGACGCCATCTTGGATTTCTCAAAATTGCTCAAGGGACGCTCACAGGGTGACACCGGAGATTCTTATTCTACACACCTTACACATTCTACACATATGATATGCATTTTAACCCCTCTTTCGAGCAATTGTCAGCCAAATTGGTGTCAAAATAGAGAATTGGACAATTTTCGCGCGCTACGTGCGAATATCGTCAAGATGGGACTTAATTGGAGCAAATCACAAAGACGACTTATGAATTTCGCCCCTTCTGGCGGGACGAGTTGAGAATTTTGCCCCCTCTGTATCGACTGCCTAACAAATCGTATTTTCTTGCATATTTGCATAATACTTGTCCACACTGTGTGAAATAGCTTAGCTCAAATTGATGTTCTTCATATAGATAATCACAACTGTGGTGTCTTCTTGGTGCAAGACATGGATGAAAGAAATCAATCGAACCGAATAGACTCTGGGATTAAGCAAAAGGTGTCCTTTTGTAATTTCAGTTGAGGAAATAAATTTTGTGAAATTGATATCGACTCGTACCGAAAAACTGACAATATTAAACTTTATATATACGAGGATTGCAATGGTTTGAGTCATTTGATTACTATCAAATGATACGACCAAAATCTATATGTGATCTCGCTCTACGTATAAAACAAAGATTGCCTGCCCGTATTCGTCCAATAGCACTCTCTCAAATTTGTTATATAAAACAACTCCGAATATGGTTTTACTATCATACTCATATGCAGGGGCTGATTTAACATCAATATCCGGGTTTTATTTCCCGATTTCCCGTCAAGATTTTTTTCAGAGGGGGCACTCTGCCCCCCCCCCTTCCCCTACCCCTACCTGGCTACGCCACTGTATACACTAATAGAGTGGTCATTATCGTAAATATGACTAATTTTGTCGAAACACACTATGACTGGCAGTAAGACTAGGACAAAATGACTCATATCTACGATAATTACTCGATCACTTTCAGTTTTCAGTGTAAGAATTTTAGAAGAAAATAAATCAGTGACTGTGACGATAAAGATGTATTTTAACTGGCGAGAATTCTTT
Organism: Ophioderma brevispina; assembly: GCA_023653785.1. NCBI lineage: Eukaryota > Metazoa > Echinodermata > Ophiuroidea > Amphilepidida > Ophiodermatidae > Ophioderma > Ophioderma brevispina. The sequence continues at coordinate 39,522 of JAMKCH010004696.1, read as the reverse complement.
ACATCCAAAAAGGTGCTTGGTGGCTGTAGTTCTCACAATTACATGATCTTCACTAGATGTGCAGCAGAAGACTTTGACTCATGGGCTGACAACGGCTGTACTGGATGGAGCTGGAAGGATGTGTTCCCGTATTTTCTGAAATCAGAAAATTGTATTTGGTAAGGAAATATACGATGAGATATTTCATAAATTGATGTAGCTCATCCGTGAGGATTTGAACATAATATTCTTAGGTAAAAAGACTCATTATGCGTAATGCATTTTTATGTATTGTAGTTGTTGAAAAAAATTAAATATAAATAAATAAATAAATAAATAAAATATAAAACAAAATAATAATAATAATAATAATAATAACACCAGTTTTCTTCTAAGTCAGATTCTAAATTGCATCGTTGTATTTGGCGGACAATGTTTATGCCACAGTGCGTCTAGTTGCCTGACTTTTTAAATAGCGTCTGGATCATTTTCAAAGACTTTGCAATTGCAATGATAATCAATTATTATCTGAGAAAGGTTTAACAATCGATCTCATCATTGCGATACCAACAGCCCAGATCTTGTCAATTCAGAGTTCCATAGTGAAGGGGGTCCGTTAACTATTTCCAAGCCCAAGGAGTCAATGGCAGTGACAAAAGCTTTCATGGCAGCGGGTATGTAGTCAGCTTCGTTTATGTACTCTCCTGATTCCTACATCTGTTTTTCCAACTCTGTCTCAAACTTTCGAAACATTTTTTCCAGCAAATATTTTACATAAATCTAATGAGAGTTTTTAATACGTAACAGGAATTGAACTAGGATATAAAGAGATTGACCTCATGTCAGGACACATGGTAAGTCTTCATATTATCCTAATAAAGCACGATAAGAATAGTATAAAGAGTTGTACGACGGGCTCTCTCTAGAGTAAAATTCAGTTACAGACAGCACGTTGTACAAAATCTTGAAATTAGCATAAACTTGCATAAATTAATATTCGAATTGTATGTTATTAATGTATGTAATTCTACACATAACAAAGGTGAAATACGCCTTAATTAAGGCATATTTTATGTTGATAATAATAAAATTAAAGGGTGGATGGCCCGACATATAACGTTTTCATCTTGATTGAATGACCTTGATCCCAAATCGCTATCTGTAAAGTTTTGCGCCGATATTCCAATCAGTTTGTTGTGAGAGACTAAACTGGGGCATATATTCGCTCAAAACAACCAAATCGAACATCTTTTATCCCTAAGATTTCACAAGGTAGAGTGAGAAAAATAGTAGCTTTCGGCTGACATCAACATTTTGACCACTTCCGGAAAAATTTTGGGTTCTGGGGACGAGCCTATTTGCGATCGGACCATGGCCCTTCAATCATTATGATAATATTCATACTATTCATAATATTCATAATAATCATTATAAAAATAATAATTTAATTTGCAATTTATATTTATAGATTGGTTTTGGATACTTGCCTGCGAGTATCGATGAAGATGGTAAACGATCAAGTACGTCACGTGCTTTCATTCATCCAATCAAAAACCGTCCAAACCTAACAGTTCTCTGTGAATCGCATGTTAGTAAGGTAAAGTTTCTGGAATTAACAATAAATGTTTTGAAATTGGTAATTTGTATAACGCCCATTTCAAGTTTGAGGAAGAATGGTGAGCGCACGGTGGCCCACTTGCTAGGGTATTAGTCGTTGGTGATGAGGGCCCGATTCTATCCTTGCGAGACCTTGCTGATTATCGGATTCTTCAGTCTGGATTAAATCTGTAATATATATATGATCAAATCAGTCGTACTCCCATGGTTCAGTTGAACTTGGACAACTAAACGTTATATAATATCCCTTCCTTCAGAGCTAGGGGACGTTAGCCGTCTGCCCCCTGTACTAGAGGTCGTACCCTACATATCGCAGTTTCGAAAAGAGTAATAAGGTGATTACCCTTGGCTTTCCAAATCCTCTTCGGAAATGGAGGCCGCCTTCCCAGTGGAGCCCAATGGCTTCCTCCAGAGGGTTTATTCGACATCAATAATTAAATCAATGGTTTGAGGAAACGTGTTTATACCATATGCTAATTTAGCGTTTGGACTGTAGTGAACAGCACAGTCTCATTGGATTTGCAAATCTGGATACAATTGGTGACTTTTTTGCATCAAGTACTTTATATTCTTAATAATAAAAAAAAAATGGATGGAGCACTTGCACACTCCTTTCAAGAGGCCCCCATCTTTGATTTCAAGGTTAAACACAGGAATTACATTTTTGTCTGAGTGTGTTTGACAAGCACAACCATGCTGTTTTTCTGATTACAAGAATTCCAAAAAAGTTTAGTGTATACTACTTACGGCTTATATTTTTGGAGTTGTGGGTAAAAACGGTACAATAGTGAAAAGGTCAATTTTGGTTTGTACAGGGGTCAAAGATTGAAAGTTGCTCGCATTTTTGTAAAACGTAGTTCAAATTGTTGGTTGAACTCATGAAATGAAATACCGTAAAATCGCGTATACAAGCACCGGTGCCTATAATAGGACCATTTCGGAAAAACCGGACAAGAGAGAAATATTTGACTAGTGCCCTCTTAGTATATTCTGCAGATGAGCAACTACATCGCTGGTGTAATATGACGCCAAATCGTTCGTTGGTTACTATTTAGCAAACTCATTCCTGCAAACCCTGCCCTGAACCATGAGCAATTAATTGACATAGCTTTGTAAAAGCTGTTTCAGCCAAGACCTTGATTCGTAAAGAGTGCCACGTGAGGATTTTGTTTCCCCAGCATCGGTCTAAACATACTACAGGGCAAAGGACACACATGGGTTATGCATGAATTTTTTTTTTAAAATTTCCTTGTTTTTTTTTTTAAAATTCTTGATTTATTTGCTGGGGCAACGAATTCCGTTATAACACTCTACATCAAGCGAAATATCTGTTTAGAGAATGGACAATAGATTTCAAAGACACTATCACGTTGCCGCCTTTGTTATTAAAACTCACAATGATCCAATTTACCGGCTTGAGGTAATGCGATAATCACCCCTCTCAGCGGAGAGATGCAAGCCATCACTCAGCCACTGAGATTCTGCCCGAAAATCATTGATCCAAATCAATCAAATTTATTCATCTCAAACATAAAAAAATACAATCAAATACAATATAATAATACATGATAAACCATAATGGTGATGAGATGAGGCGTGCTAAACGCATCGCGTGGGATTGCAGTGCCCTAGAAACTGTAGGTTACAGTAGTGGACACAGAATAGGGTGGACTATAGTAGATTTAAGTTCCTGGAAAGGGTAGAAGGAATGAGGTCGATGCTCTTAAACATGATACTTAATTGGAATATTACAGAGGACAGGCATATTTCATTATTCGATTCGGTTAATTACCAACTCCTTGACCTAAGTATAGGTATGTGCATAAACTTCAACCAAAACCTTTATGATAACGATAAACTCAGTTACAATAATCTAATGAGCAGACAGTCTCCAACATGAGGGTTACTTTTGTACTAAGGTTGAAGAAAGAATGTTTTTTTCACAAGAAAAATATCCTACCAGGGGGGGGTTGTGTTTTTTATAGAAACTTCTTGGATTGTAATATACTTCCAAGTGCCAAAGCCAAGCTAAATGACAATGGAAGTTTACTGAGAGCAAATAGAGATGTGAACGAAAAAATAAGGACAAAGATCACAAGAGGTTATTAAACGATGGGCCAGTTTTATCAGCAGAAAGGGAACTATTATTGGTACAGCAATTCTCCATTGAAGAAGAGTACTAATGAGTTAGTGGTTAACAGCAATCAACCAACTGCCTGATCCCTGATGTGTCATATGGACTTATTCCTATAAGCAAATCTATTTCTGTTAAAGAGACGCTGGCATATTTTTGAAAATTAGGAACAGGGAGTCGACCCAGCATACAAGTATGAACGTATCGGTCAACTGAACTAAAAATGTGACATTTAACCAAAAGGTGTATACAACATGCACAAGATATGACACCTAAGTGACTCTGAATGACCTTTGACCTCTTATCTATGACTGCAACCTAAGACCCCCTTGCCCTCAGTAAAGCATACCAAGTATGAATTTGATCACTGCACTAAAATGTTACATTTAACCAAAGTGGTATACAACAGCACAAGATATGACCCTAAGTGACTCCAGAATGACCTTTGACCCTCCTTATCTATGTGACCCCACATTAAGACCCCTTGCCCTCCATGTATAAGCATACCAAGTATGAACTGGATACCATTCAAGCACTAAAAATGCTAGACAGACATTTTAACCAAAAGTGTATACCACATGAACATGATATGACCCTAAGTGACCCCTGAAGTGACCTTTGACCTCATCTGTGAACCACTAAGACGCTCATCTGTGACACCACCTAAGACCCCATGTGCCTAATGTAACGCATACCAAGTATGAACTTGATCCATCACGCTACTAAAAATGCTAGATATTTTAACCAAGAGTATACCGTATATGAATTGTTGATATCTTACGGGTTTAGTTATTAAACCTAAATTGGCGGAATTAAGTCAACGACGTTGGCAGCAATTGGAATTCTATTGACCTGTGACCTATTTTGTTGGATCATGAAAACTAAGCATAATAGATAAAGCAAACCATTCATCATTTCATATGAGAAAGAGTTTGTCATATGCTTCGTCAACACATGATTAGACAATTTTAAAATTTTGACACCCCGGTTATAACCTTTGAAACACAAGCTGGGGTTCATTAGGCTGGAAAGTGCTTCCATCATTTTGGATTTCAATGCCTAAAGTACTTGTGTGTAAAATATTATCCGGAAGGGCACACTCTTTCACCACAGTTACTTCTGTATGATATTAAGACAACTCCAACAGGTCCAATTTGCTAGGTCATATTGTCGGCTTATATGCCCTATCTTCGCACCCTATATCTATATGTTTTCATTCAGAACTGAAATAGCACATGATATAGGTAGTGCGAAGGATAGAAGGTAAATGCCTATATTTCTATACAATTGTGTTATTTGTTGTTCTTTCTTGTGATTTTGTTTCTATTGCTCAGCTAAATACAGAATAACAAAGCGGTCGGATTGCAGCTTCGTTGCAAGGCGAGGAGCAATTGTATCCTGCTAACAAAGAAAGAATTATATCCATGGACCAATCAATTCCCCACAGGTAAAAATAACGAAAAGATTTAAAGGCGGCACTGGCACATGTTACAAAATATTAAATTGCTTTCGTCAAGTTTGCTCTCAAATGATAGTCGGGCCAGTGGAAGAACAGAGATATCTTTTACACATAAAATCACATACCCCAAACAGAGAGCGACATTGATATGATAAAAGTACATCCGTAATTTGTAGCTAACGTTTACGTTTTCCATACTTTAATCAACATATGTGTATATTACCTGAATATGTTTGATGTACTCACTGGTAGTAAACCACAAAATGAGAAGACCGTCAAAAAGGGTGGCATAGCGGGGAAACAATGCATGCGGCGTACATGTGCTTGTGTTAAACGTCATTTGCGTCGGTCGTCTGTTGAATTTCGCGTCGCCGGTCGACGTAAATTACAAAATCGGTCCGTCTACCCATAAGGAAGCGATATGGTCTTATCATTTCGGGTGAGGACTTTTGTATAAAAAGCGTTACAACAACCTGGCAAAAATATCGATTTTGAAAACCAAAGCTTGAGGGCGCACTATTTTCACAGTGCCAGTGCTCTCTCTTTAAGTAGACAGAATTAGAATCATGTATGAAAACAATGATTTCTGGCAATCGTATTAAAGAAAAACCATCGGTTTAATTTTAGCTTATTTTTGTTGAATACGGGTTAGGATACAACTATCGGAAGGTGCGTGATGATACAATATTTGAAGTTAGACATCGCAGTCAAACATTAGATTCATCATACGTTTTTTTTAATCAAAACAAATGAAAGTAGTAATGTTTAATTTTAGGATTGATAATCGTTCAATAGAATGCAATCTTTCCGTATTGGTTACATCATGGCCTGATACGGAGTTTATTGGGTTTCATAACGGTCACGTCTCTGGCTTGTGTCAAGAGCGCGCACTGTGGTCTCCTTCGGCCCATTACTTACAATATACCTGAAGGGAGGCATTACGCTGGCCTTGCGAGTTAGGCCCGACGGGACTGCCCGAAACTTGATAAGGTCCACATCAGATTCTGGATGTGACAACTAAGGAAAGTAAAATAATAGCATGCTGGGAAATCAGTAGCCCTTACGCCCCTGAAGGAAAATGGCTACCAACCGGACGATCACCGCAAAAAGGAGCTAAGCGGTATTTTTCCTGTTAGATCTGGGGGAATTTTCTTCTTCCCTAAAACAGGCAGGGGCCGCCCCGTGGCAAGTATAATTTAGGGACGTAAGGTATTAGACCTTCGAAATCCTCAATGCACTTAAAATAGAAAGTGTGGTTGTGATAGTTTGAAGAGAATGCATGTAACTGTTGAAGAATAAACAAGAGTGGCAGAGCCGGTTGAACGTTGGTGTTTTGACTCTGTGTTCAACAGATTTTATGCCTTTCGTATTGGGTCCACAATCTCACGTACATGGTTTTGGCATCGATGTATGCGGATTTACCAGTCGGAAAACAACTTGGCAGGTGATTTAAATCAAAATAATTCCTACTTGTAGCAGAGGGGAACGCGAATATGTATTCGTCCCAGAGGCAGAGCATTGATCAAGGGTTATAATCCTTCGTTTGGTACTAAGGATAACAAACGTCGTCAGTTTGAGTTTCCCGATCTGTTATTTAAACTGCAGTATTTATTTCAGTATATTCCTTCGTTCTTGGTTGACGGTATACGAAACCCTTCGTTTATGTTAGATCGCATAGGGCTGATACTTTATGAACGTTGTAAAGCTAAGGAATTTAGGTTGCAACGGCTTAACATAGTACTAGCAATCGAAGCTAATAACGTATATAGATATTGGCAAAAGTAGTATCACATTGTTATTGTTTGCATGGATAAAGTCCAGAGAAGTATTTAGTCAACTTAGGTTCAATACACCCTGATAAAGTTGAAAAAAGACATGATTGAAACGTTATCATTAAAATGATAATTTTTCCATACCTCTAAAATCATGATAAGGGAAATTTTACCTTATTCGTTAGGTTACTGATTGGCACTCAACATCATTGACAAACAGTTGACTTTTACCTTTAGCATGTTGTCCATGTCCCCAGAGACAATGGACGTATTTGAAGAACCGTGTTCGTTGCGTCCGGATTTTCTCTTGCCACGAGGTACATTAGTGCATATTTTATTTAAAAAGCTCGCTTTCAGGCAAGCGGCAGTGTGTAGTTGACGATCCCCTGGCTCGCCTCAACAGGGGGTGCAGTCACTGTCAGATGTAGATGATGGCATCTGGTCGACTCTGTCTCACTCTTTTGATGTGCAGCATAATACAGTAGCGGATGTGCAATGAGTTGATTTTGGTTTCCATGTCTTTGAGATACTGCATGACTCACAGCCATATAGCAAATCTGTGGCGCAGGTTGTGTAAATGTTTATACTTTTGGTGAAATTTGGTAGTTAAGACTTGCCCAAGATTTATGAATTGTACTACGGGCTGTCTATAACAAAATCTCCCGTACAAAATCTAACATTTGCCTAACAATGTAGGCAAATTGGTTAGCATAGTTATACTCATTTTCTTTGTTAGCCTAAATGGATAGAGAATGCGCGAATACAGAGGGGGAACGAGATTTTTTCGCCCTAGGAGTGGAATAACAAATGTCAAATTCCCCTTACCATAAATAGGTAGATATTATTATTATGTAGGTATTTCATGAATTTTCAGCGCCAGAATAACCTAAACATACAACGCAATGTTGTGTGTTTTTACGGAACAAAAAAGAATGTTCAAGAATTTGGAGGTCACGCGTGATTACTAGTACATCAATAAAATCAATTTGTAAACTTACTTCACTCTTTCTTTTCCCTTATTTCTTCACTTTCAGATCGCTATATAGAAATTAGGTCGATGTCAAACCTGGCCCGGTGCTTGGAATTGTGAAATGGTAAGACGATACAGAAATGGCGCGAATCGCTCTCCGTTTTCCGTAATTTCCTTGAATTTATAAACTTCACAAGGAGGAAAATGAACTCAAGACCTTTCCCTGTATAGCACAGTGCAGATCATATCAACAAAGTGTACCATGCTTTTTAATCCCTAAGATAAGTTCAAGTTCAGTTTGGGTTTTCAGGCTGTGGTTTTCAGGTAACTTGTAAAAAAAGGAATAACAAAATGTCAAAATATATCGCCTTCCCATCTAGATTGCTTGTGGTGTAAAGAACTGGAGCACTGTTGTTTTGGTACTTCATACGTCGTAAATATTGCGATACTGGCACTTTGAAAAAATAGTGCCCCTCAAAGATTGGCCCAAGTGTGTCAAAATTCAAGCGGCACTGGCACATGTCACAAATAATGAATGTCTTCAATTTGCTCGCAATGATAGTCTAGGCCATTGGAAGAATAGTGATATAGTTTACCATAAAAATGACATACCCCAAGAACAGATAGGGACCATTAATAAGAGGCTAAGGATGCCAGGCATTTGTTGGCTGGTTTTTTAAGTATGCCGTATCGTAAATCAACAAATGTGTTTTGAACATGACTCTCATAGACTCTTACTCATTGATATTAAAACCAACAAGAGGTTACAGACCGATCAAACAGGATGCATACCGTGGGAATCACTCCTGCTGTGTGTTTGTGTTTAAAAAGTCCATTTCCGTCCGCGTCGCGGAATTCATTATTATAAAATCTTCTGTTTCACCCATAAGGGCGCTAACTTGGGCTTAATAAGTTCAGTGAGGGCTAATGTGTAGAAAATCTTTACAACAATAAATGTTTTGAAATGGTATCTGTATAACGCCCATTTCAAGTTTGAGGAAGCATGGTGAGCGTGGCCCACTTGCTAGGTAATTACCGTTGGGATGAGGTTCCAGTCAGCGAGACACTGCTGAGATTATTCGGGCTCGTCTTCTGAATTTAATCTGTTATATGATATTGATTAAATCAGTCCCGTTCTCCCCATTGTTTCATTTTTGACTTGGACAACTACACTTAAAATACAATTTCTTCATTCAGAGCTAGGGGACGTTAAGCCGACAGTCCTATGTACAGAGATCGACCCGTACATATCGCAATCAGTTCCGAAAACATTATATAAAGGTGATTACCCATTTCCCTTGGGCTGTCCCAAATCCTTCTCGTAACGTAGCCCAGTGGAGCCCATGGCTTCCTCTAGAGGCTTTATTCGACATTCCAGGACATTTTTCCGAATAATCAAATTAAATCAACGGTTTGAGGAAACGTGTTTATACCAATGCTAAACTTTTAATCGGGGGACTAGAGTGCACAGCACATGTCTCAATTGTGCAAAGCTGGATAAACTTGTGGCTTTGGTACCCACGGGACACTTTATGCATTAATTTTTAAAAAAATGGACGGAGCACTTGCCACACTCCTTCAATGTCCCCAACCTTGGATTTTTCAAGGATCACCGGGTAAACTTTAAAATGGTTCTGTTTAAAATGTTTATTTCATAAACGGAATTTAGCACAATGATTATAGAGTAGTGCGAGGGGGGTACTGTAATTATGCCTATATTTCTATAAAATTGTGACATTTTGATTTTCCTTTGTTGTGATTTTTCTATGCTCAAGCTTGAAAATCCTGAGAAATAAAAAAGCTGTCGGAGTGCACGTTCGGTAATCAAAGGCGAGGAGCAATCTGGTTGTGCAACAAGAAGTATTATAATCCAGTGGACCACTAAATTCACCACAGGTAAAAAAATAAAGAAAAGGTTTAAGTATACAGACATTTTTCTGGAATTCATTGTAACCCTGTATTATCACAATAATCGGTTTGTGCTGGCATCCAATATAATTAAGGTTAGGAACATTCGCAGGTCAAACATTAAAGTGACATGAGGAGATTTTTGTTGATGATCAATTTTAATCCCACTTTGCAACTGACTGCAATCGTTTTGTTAACGCCCTACTTGAGAAGTTTCGAAGTTTAAGTGGACAAACAAGCACGAAAGAAAAACCCGCAACCTTTGTTTTTGAAACTGGTCTGCTATCCTAATCGCCCCATGCTTGAATTTCTGTTGTGCAATGACAGAAATTACTAAATGTCATCTTATTTTTACTAAAGGCGGCGTATTTCGGTTAATATTCAACTTCAGGTGTAATCTAATACATTGGTGAGCATTCCAAATATGAAAAAAAAAAAACGTTCGAAAAAAAATTGAGGTGCGCTTCCTCTGGAATGGTCTCAATGTCCTCTTTCGACGGTTTCTTTTCAAACAATGCACTTGTAAATTTTGTTCCAGGATTGATAAGCTCGAAGCTATACGCACTTTCCGTTTGTTACATCATGGCCGATTTATTGAGTTCAGAGCGGTTACGGTCTCTCGTCCCATTTCTACAATAATAACCAAAGTGAGACATTACGATGGCCTTGAGAGTTTTTGCCGCGATGTGTTCCGCCCAGAACTTGATATGGACCCGCATCAGGTCTGGATGTGACAATTCCGGAAAGGATTTATATAAATAATAGGAGACGCTGGGAATCTATATCCCTCTAGAGGAAAATGGCTACCAACCTGAGCATCAACGCAAAAAGGGAGTAGCGTTATTTTTTTTGTTAGATTTAGGGGAAATTTGCCTGAAAACAAACAAGGCAAGGGCACCCCGTGCTTTTGAAAAGTGGAACAATGTAATTTAAGGGACGTAAGGTATATAATGTTCCAAATAAAATGCATTAAAACAAAGTGTTGTGATTTTTGAACGATTTTATAATTGTTGCGGATTAAAATAATTGCATATACCGTGTTTGAAACTTTTATTGGCGTTTTGACTCTTGTTTCAATTTCAACATGTTTGATGCTTTCGGGAATTGGTCCAAAGTCTCTTAGATGAGTTTTGGGCATCGATTTATTGCTGATTTTACCGTAGGGAAAACTGCAGGTTAGTTTAAATAAAGAATAAAATTCCATACTTGTAGCAGAGGGGAACGCGAATAATTCCCAGAGGCATACGTTGATCATACTATAGGTGGTATTTCGGTTGGTACGGATAACAAACGCCTCAGTTTAATTCCCGCTCTGCTAAACTACAGCTCGGGTGTCTAAAAAAAAAGGGAACCCTCAAAGTGCCCTCATTTCACCAAAGAATACTAAAACCAAACCATACAATTTAATACAAACATCGAAAAGTGCATTTCATGAGTTCCACACCGAAAAAATCTATTCGTAAAAGGCAAATATTGACCGAGTTTATGGCCAATTGAAAATTGTACACTGTTATCATTTTTTAATCCCGGAATCGTACTCTCTGACTGCTCTTTAACAATTAAATCTTCTCCAAGTCTTCTTTCGTTTATGGTTTCTTTTGTTTTTTGCGACAAAGATCAATTTCTGATATGCAAAGGTAGTTTTCAATTATTAGAATTCCAAGATCTTGCCTCATTCTTCTTTACTACTGCGCTGCGTTGTCCCCCACGATCTGTACATTAATTTCTCCCCCCAAACACACTTTCGATTCTGCGGCCCCCCCCTTGTAAATAATTACGGGCAGGTCGACCACTGCCGTACGGCAATGGTCATCTGCGATCACCGGGCTTTTCGGTATAGCCCGTGTGAAGTAACCTTGTCGGCGTACTCATAGTCCGGAACAATGGTGAACATAGTGCAATCGATTCATTTCTTTACTCAACATTAGTTTCACGCTTTTTATTTATTATTCGTTTTACGTCTATGGAGCCCCGGACTAATGGCTCCCACCGGACTATAATGCGGCTTTCACAACCGGTATTTCGGGCGCACAGGGTGCAAGTCCCTGTCGATTGTAGATGGTGACATCTGGTAACTACTGTACTGTCTACCCTTTTGATGTTCACACATAAAAACGGTATCAGGGATGTGCAAAATGAGTTGATTTTATTTTCCATTTCCTTTGAGATAAGCAGACTCACACAGCCAATATCAAACTGTGACGCGGTTGTGTAAAAATAGTTCAACTTTAGTGGAAATGTGGCATGTAAAACTTTTCCAGAATTTGTAAGAATTTGTACTACGGAACTATCTATAACAAAATTATGTCATATTATGTCATACAAAATCTAGGCAATTGCATAATTTTGCATAATTTTTAATACTCCATATCTTTTTTACCTAAATGGAATAAATGGGGAAGAGATTCGCTTAAACGTCCCTAGTGAAATGAATAACAAAGCCAATTCCCCCCAACCACCTACATTATTATCATTATTATTATTAGGTATTCAGTTGAATGTCTTAGTGTCAGAAATAACCTAACGATACAAGTGAAAGTGGCTGTGTGTATTATTTTTTACCATAAAACGCAAATTTGTAATTTGGCCCCTTTGCGAACGAAAAGAATGAGTAAGAATTTAGAATGTCCAACGGGTGATTCCTAGTCAATCATGTAAAGGCAATTTTGTAACGTTACTTCACTCTTCTTCTTCACTTTGCTTTACTCTTCTAGATCATCTTGTAGATAGAATTAAGGTCGATGTCAACCTGGTACGTGCTTGGAATTGTGAAATGGTAAGACGATACAGAAATGCCGCGATCGACGCTCCGGTTTTCCCGTACTTAACTTGATTCATAAACGTCACAGAAAATTAACTCACCCGACTTCCCTGTAATGAACAGTGTACTGAAGACGAGTTTCATTTACTGTATTACTATTAAAAAATCAACTGGAAAGGATATGAATTTTTAGCATCTCATTATCAACAAAAGTGTACCATGCTTTTATCCTTAAATATAAATTTCAAAAGAATTGGTAGTATCTTCAAACCGATTAGCCATTCAAATTCATTTTGGTTTTCGGCTGTGGTTTTCAGGTAAACTTGTGAAAAAAGCATTAAAATTGTTTTTGGTACTTCATACGTCGTAAATATTGCGATACTGGCACATTTGAAAAATAGTGCGCCCTTAAAGATTTTGCCCAAAGTGTGTTCAAATTAAAGCGGCACTGGCACAATTTCACAAAATAATGAATTTCTTCAATTTGCTCGCAAATGATAGTCTAGGCCATTGGAAGAATAGTGATATATTTTACACATAAGATAACATACCCCAAAACAGATAGGGGCATTAATAAGAGGCTAAAGACATCCGGGTAATTTGTTTGCATACCGTGAGAATCAACTCCTGTCGTGTGTTTTGTGTTAAAAAGGCCATTTCCGTCGTCTGCTGAATTAATTTTGCCGGAGTCATTTTATTATAAAATCGTTCTGTTTACCCATAAGGGCGCTCATTTGGGCTGAATAATTTTCAAGTGAGGGCTAATGTGTATAAAAGCTTTACAACCATGCAAAATATAACTTCTTAAAATCTAGAGGGCGCGCTATTTTTCAAGTGTCTCTTTAATGCAAATTTAGTTAATTGGACGCTTTTGGCTCCATTTAAATTGGTGTGGGGATGCACTTTACACCGTGCCGACTTGGGAATTTTGATCCACCTGGATCAATTGCCTCGGTGCATCGATCGGTACACACCTGCTAACTAGTTTGATCCTTATGACTATTGTATTGATGCATTTGAGCTATAGACAATGAAAACGTTTTCCACTTTTAGAATCCCGGCGTCCTTGACCTTTGACCTCTAGTATCGAGCGTAACATTTAGGGTCCGGTGCTAAAATCACGTTTGGACACTGGAATTGCAGAAGTAGTTGATTTGCAGGCATACAAAGGTTTTCTTTTTACCTCTGGAGTCGAGGTGCACACAATTAAGTAAATGTTAATAACCTTTATTAATTGACAATACGGACTGCTTTCTTGATTTGTAGTAGACGTAGGTCAGAACAAAAGAGCAGTGGCGGATTTAAGGAAAAGGGCCCTGTCAGCACCTTAAAAGGTGTGGCCCCTTTAGTGTCGAGAAGCGACGCAATGTCCCACTTTAGTGCGACTAGGGGGTGTTTGAGGGGGCCATTAGAGCAATATTTAAGGGGGCCTTGTCAGCAGCTGCTGAACTGCTGACTCTTAAATCCGCCACTGGAAAGAGTACATAATATTTTATTCACCGGAGTAGCAAGCAACTTTCCCATTTTTTTCTTTATTGATGCATTGGTACAGGTTCCTTTGACTGTTAATGCGTGTGAGGCGGCCTGCTTCTTGAACTCGGGACTTGAGGTTTGTTAATCATAAAATTTCAGATGTTTTTAGGGCGATACGAGAACACTTTGCTCGTGCTATCCAGCAGATTATAAGAGTTCCCATGCACACCCTTAAAACTAAATTCTAACATGATTTTAGCACAACTATGCCATCTTCTTCAAGAATTTGATCTTACCAAAATCAAATATTGTCCCAACTCCCAAGGGGTCAGTTTGGCGGCCATCTTGAATTAAGAGTGATTTATCGTACAAAGTGGTTAAATTTAGTTGAAAAGTATCTCAAATGATTCGTCTCATCATAAGGAATCAGAAAATATATAGTTTGGTATATTTGTGAGTCAGTTACAGAGATATGGGTGAAAATGCCATAAAGGCCATTGAACTTTTGATTGGTCATTGTACAGGTGCCAAGTGTTCAAAATGCTTCAATCTTGACAACATTGGTGTCAAATTGTTGGTATGAGCATGAGCAATCTGGAAATGTACAGTTTCCACGATTTAGAATCTTTCGTTTTGGTATATTTTTAGGACAGAGACGAGTAGTCCCTATTTCCCATACAAAACATCGCCAATTTGACAAGAGGGTAACTTTACACCGAAGTTTACCACCTAAAAGTTCCTAAACATCATATATGGATATTGCAAACTATACTTTTCTGGATTACCCATGCTCATACCAACAACTTGACACCAATTTTGTCAAGATTCCCTATTCCGAAAGTTTGGCCCCTTGTACTACGATCAATCAAAGGTTCAATGTCCTTTATCACATTTTCACCCACATATCTGTAACTGAACATCAGAAATATGCCAAAGTATATAGCTTCTGATTCCTTATGGTGAGTTCATAAAGGCTTTAACCCTCGTCTAAAGAAGGGGAGGGAAAGTGGTGCCACCCCTTCAGTTCCTCCGTCTTGCTAAAACCCCCTTTTCTGGTATCAAGTCATTTAATGTAATTGTCCATTGCCATTTTACGCTCCTTTTCATGCAAAAACAAGCATCCACCGTCGTATAAGCTACAGGCTGACCCCAGAGGGTGTTTTGAATCAATCCCATAATGCATTGCAATTTGCCTATACTTTACTGTACTAAACACATGTCAGTACTTAGGGATAACAACTGTTCCAAAAGTTCAAGAACCACAAGACATTTCACGATTAGGCAAAAAATCCCTTAAGTACTAATGCTTTGTGGGCTAAAATGAGCATAAAAGTCAGGATTTTTATGTGTTAATAATAGGAATTTTGTGGGATCACATGACCCTATTGAGGCTAAATTTCCCAAAACTGGTGCATTGTGGGATTGACTCAATACACCCGCTGGGCTGATCCCAAAGTGATGGATATGGGGTGGCAACTAACCCACCCCTTCGGGAGAGAAGTACCAACATACCTAGCACGACACAGAAATATCACAGATACTTGGTACCAATGGATAGCTATGGTCGTCCTCTTTCTATTGAGACCAAAATGAGTACCAACATGCCTAGCATTGTGTCAGAATGGCGTCATAAAAAACACTGTCAATTTCCATTACACACAGTGGGGGAAATGACTAGTTTTATACACTCAAAGTGGTTTAGTGCTACAATAATGTTTTTGAGTGAGTACAATTGCGGAATATCAATTTTCCACCCTCTATCCAGTATTTTCATACTTTCCTCGACTTATGATGTCAAAGTTATATCATAATGGAAATGTTTATACTTGTTACTCCCATCGAATGTGAGTCTGTCTATCCTGAGACGAATATACCTACAAGAGATTGGAAGCAAAGCTGTAGTCATTGTTAACATTCGAGCGAAATCGCAACCAGTCTGTTGCGGCCTTGCAATGACTTGGCCGCACGATGCCGCTGTGAGCATTATTTTTTTTAAGAGCGAGGGTATCCTGCGAATCAGTCAATTTACTCAATTTTGTGCTTCATTCATGACCTAAATAACGTGAATATAAATTGTTCCTTATACCGGCCTCACATTGACCCTTTAGGGTTTGTCTCAGGTCTCAATCACTTCATTTTCATAAGACTTAGTCAAAATTAAAATAAAATGTCCAATTAGATCCTATCTTTAAAAAATAAACAGTTTGAGAAATAAACTGGTCCAAATTTGTTTCATTTTTATTTGATATTGAAAGAGAAAATACACATTTTAGTTAAAACTCAGTGTATTTTGAAGATATCCAAGAAGTCTTAATACATTGGCAAATGGAGCAATTCTACCTACAGTCGACAAATGAGTGGTACAATTGGGGTCATTTTATTTTCCATGGCTTATATGCAACGGTCCATTTGAGTACTGAAACTGGTTCAAGGCGTTTTTGACAAATCCAACTCACTTGTGAGCATCATTTATTTAAAAATAGCCCGCCACCCTCAATCTTGGGGTATACATTGAAATGGTATTTGATACGGAATTACTACTGCTTCTTGATCAGTCGAGGGAATCGTTGAATTAACATAATAATGTCGTACAGACACTGCACGCTGCAAACAACCTCATTGATACTTGCTTCGAATCTCTTTTAGGTATATTCGTCTCAGAAATATAAACAACCTCCCATTCAAAGTTATCCCAATATTGATTGGGATGAGAAACTTCTCCTTGAAATCCTTCCTTTATATTTGGCAATTACAACACAAGTAACTTCTGGAAACATTGTGCATAATAACCAATATCTCTCCTTGGATTTTCAATAACTTGAGCATTAAAAAATATTCGATTTTACGCGATTCCATCTATATGTACGCCCGTACCTTCCTTGCGGAGGTGAACAATTCAATGAGGCGCATAGACTTCTGTTAATCTTGTTATTCTGAGCAATGTTAAGGCCTGAAATACACTATAGTGCGTTTCCATACATGAATGAAATTGTATTCAGTGGCAGATGAGTGAGTTAAATGACCGGAATGTCCTCCAAGATAATCCGGTGTGGCACGTGCATTTGAATCCTTCATTTTTCCCGGTAGAGCTAGGTTGAGTATAGTAAAACGTGGTGTTGTTGTAGTCTTACGATCAATTGCTAAATAAACTACCATAAACCTGTCAACAAAACTAAGAACACGGCAAAATACGCGATGGAAGCTTCATATTATTATATAATATTATAATGTATAGTTGGTCTTTGTTGATCACAAATCTCGCGTCCTTTATGAACATTTGATATGAGATGAAAGCAGCCGGTTTTTAACGTGCTTGTTCCGATTTTTGTCTCTTCGTTTTAATAAGTACTCCTGGTATATCGCTCTTTTTCTTAGAAGGTGACTTAGTAGGAAAATATTCACCTTTTGCGGTATCTCTTTGTCTAGATTAGTGTGTTCTGAGGTCTCTGTGCTTTGGAACAGGCTTTGGCCTGAATGCCTTTGAGCTTCTGCTGAGCCAGATAACATAGCTCGCTCTGAGTGCAATTTTGGCTGCTGTATCAGTTATAGCCTTCCTCTTTCCTTTAAGAATGCCCAATGGTGCCAGGCATTTGTTGACTGATGTATTACAGAAACCTCTGCTTCCTACTTCTATTGGAAAGGAAGTAAGTAGACCATCTTCTGTTTTCACAGGCGGCCACTAGATCTTGGTATTTGCACTTCTTTCTAGCAAATGTTCTGGATAGGTTCTCCTCCAGATGGACTGCCAGCTCTATGATGATCACTGTCTTTGTTTTTGGTAGAAGAGATGGTGATATCTTGTCTCTTACAGCCTCAGTGATTTCTGAAATTGTTACTACTCATGGGTTCTATCTCAAACCTTTATATACTCTTCTGGTATATCAGAAGTTCATAAAGACGATCGGAACAAAGCACCTTAATAGCAGTTTATGATCTATACAATGGCCATTATAGCCTAAAGAGTGATTAGAAATCGTAATTAGGATCGTGAATGAATGGTATATAAAAATATTTACTGTCAGTAAATTAAAGAGGTAAAGGCGTAGTAGAATCCTAACAGATCATAGCGCCATCTGCAATGGACTGGAAGGCTTTTGGTAATACGGAGATGGTGCGTGTACTGCATGAAGTTACTTGGCGATTTACCGTGATAGTAACACCCCTGCAAATGCAAACTGTCCTATTCATCCCAGTTACACCCACACACCAAACTGAGGGCTTATGACATGCGATTATCTGAGAATTAGGGCGGACAGACAGATAGATAGACAGACTTAGCCTTATTAATATGTGCTAGGGGTGCGCACCTTGGTCCTTATCTGAGCATCTTATCCCGGCAATGTTCCTACGATAAAACGGTAGGAATCACTGGTGAGTCTCAAATTGGAATTGATGAAATGTTTTAATATCTACTTGTTTCCTAGTGATGTATCACCCAATAGCCGAGGGCAAAGAACAAAAGAAGAAAAGAGACCTGATTACCAAATTAACCTGGTGCATTATTATGCATATGGAGCCGACGAGCCAGACTTTGTGCAACTGGCATCTGAGAAGTAAAGTTATTTACATCTATTAGGATAACATTAGATTTGAGACAGGTACAGCAAAGAAAAACTAGGCAGTTCAGTTAACCTATTACGTAATAGGTGACCGATCTAATGCACTGAACGTGTGTGTGAGTGGGGCGTAGAGAACAAACACATTCTACGAAAATCATCATTTAAAAGCAAAATAGATGCTAATCCCAATGTCTTCCACTCAAATATGTGTTGAAGAATATCTTTCCCTCTAACATTCTAAACGAATGAAAAATAAGATGTAGGTTGGTAGCTATCGCGTTGAGATAAATTGATAAGTCATCTCACAAATGAGGCAAGTTTTGAGCACCTTTCAACGCCCCATTGGAAACGCATGTTAAACAAACATGGACCACGCCGCTTGGCACCTCTTTTGATGAGTTTAGCAGTTAAGGTTGACTATCGGTGATGACGAAATATGTAATCCGAGCGTTGTGACTTGGTTACAGATGTGTGGTTGCTGAGTATGGATTTTTGAAAAATTCGCGTTTTTTTTCTCCACAACGAAAATATTTCAGAAATCACACGCTATGCTAGATTACATATGAAATGGCAAACACTATGCGGCATGTGGCGCTCACGTGGCGGCGCTGTACTATAATGCACAATTGTTCATGTAAAAGATCGCAAAATATATAGTTTGTATTTTCAGTGAAATATGATGGGTAATACCTGCCTATTATGACAATAAATGATCAGATTGCTGCCGTTATGTGGGGGGAAAGGCCGTAGCGAGGTATGGGATTCGATGTAGGATGAAGAATTTATAAAACCAAATGCAAACCGTTCCATTAAGTAAATCTGCCGAAAGTTTACACTTGTTTGATTAGACCTTTTTCTGTCTTATAGCAGGTCTCTCAATTGTTTCTTGAAGGATATGTTATTAATTACATTAGGGGACGGGGCATGCATATTTAAACAGGAGAAATGGAGGATTGAAAACTTTTTTTTGGCGAGAAGGTCGCATTCCCACCTGGCTTCCGTTAAAAAAAAATGAAAAGTTGAAAGCTCATTGTTCCTCCTCGCTGCTTGATGAAAAAATTCATGTTGCAATCTCTCGCGTAAAAAATTTCTTCGCATTCCCCTCAATTCCTCCATTCCCCCAGCGCAAAAAATAATGACCCTGTACTTAGTTAAATTTTTACACGGGGGGGGGGGGGTGCACTCCAAAATGAAATCAAAGGGGTGAAGGATAGCGATGCCAAAACAGGAGGCATTCTGTAACAGGAAAAAAAAGAGGTCTTTGGGGAGAGCAGCCAAATTGCCAATAGGTGGTATGTGGACAAAAAAATATTGCTAAATTATAAAAAAAAAAGTCGAATTTTTCAAAAAGTAGGGTTAATTTGGTGTCAATTTAAAAAGTCTCCAAAAATAGGGGCCTTTGGGTGAGAGTGGCAAACATTTAAAAATATGGCATCTTTGGGCGACAATGATGCTGAAAAATGGGGGTCAAACAGCTCTTTTATACATTTTGCGCATTTTGATAAAAATAGTAAATTAGGTCATGAAATAAATTTTCAACTCATTATGTACAAAGTTGTGTTTTGTACAGGTAGGAAGAAGAAACGCATGAAAATTAGATTGATCGATTGTAAACTTCCTACAAAAAATGCCAAATTTAATAAAAAATCTCACAAATATGCTCATTTTTTGCAAACAATATGGGCAAATTAGGCATATGTAACATTTCACACAACTCACTCTCTTCATAGTGTTGTTGGTAAAGGTTTGAAGGGGAAACCATAAAAAGTTCAGACTGTCGTTGTAACTTCTCACAAATGCAAGAAAATTAATAAAACTCTTAAATTTTGACATTTGGTTAAAATATAATTATGTTTATTAGGCCAAATTAAGAGAGCATTAATTAGGCTCATTTGGTTCATAATTATGTTGTTTATGCGCATAGAAAAATTCCTGACATTTTCAGAATTTTTTCATGTGATGTAAAACAAATGCAAATTTGCTCCAATTTGGTGCAAAATATGCTAATTAGGGTAAAAGTAAGGCTATCGAATAGACTCTGTTGTGCAAAAATTCTGTATATGAGGGTATTAAGAGAAAATCTTGCAAGTTGCAGAATGATAGTGTGTAAGGTTTTTTTCTTGAAGTCCCTCTATATTAAGAAATGTTTATTTCTTTTCATTGAAAAACATAAATTTAAACTTTTTTCCTCAAAATTTTCAATTATTGGTAAATGGAGAGATAAATACTTGTAATGTTATGTAATCTTTAGGTACAATATCATGAACATAACCTAAAAAAATCAAGTGTATCCCTTTTTATCGTTTAGATTCTGTACATATTTTTGTGTTGAAACAGGACACTATACCATTGTGCCGGCAAAATAAAGAAAATAAAAGACTTACCTTTGACACTTGTTCTCCAAATGGACTGTTTCCTAGATACAAAAAAATTGATAAGTTTGCAACGGAATGTCCGATTTCAAAATTCGAAGTGTTCTGAGTTGCTGAAAAATTCTCTCTTTCACATACAATACCTTTTAAACCCACGGATTCATACATTATTTTCACCTGAACTGCCTACGCAACAAGCTGAAGAGATGGCCTGGATCTCTTTTCGAGATTCCATTTAGAATATGCGAGTACAGCACCAGTTAATAACGGCCATAATAAATGCACAAAGCTTTCGAACTAGAAGTTCATCCTCAGTCTGTTGTGAGTTGAGTCTGTTGTGTGACCTGCAGCCAATTGCATAATAAGGCACGTGTATTAATTATGCGTGTGTGAGTGATAGAGAAATTTGCATATGAACAGAAAATGCAATGGAGCAAAACAAACCAAAAGGAGACATTCATCAATATCAATCCAGAGGGTGTAAGACACAGTAGTTGCTGATCCACAATTTTTCTTTTTCAACTGTTCAAGACGGAATTTATTGGGAAAGTCTCGTAGATTACTCTTTGGGATCAAAGAGAGAAAGATGCTTGCATAAGGACCATGGTTACGCTCTAATCTGCGAAGTAACTGATTTCTATTCCTCCGCGTTATTATTGTCTCTATACCTTTTCAATACTCTGGGTTTTGTCAAGTGCAAAGTTGCACATTTGATTGAAAATGAATAAAATGTCATCAACATTTCTTTTCCTAAATATCAGTGGCCAGTAGATGTACATCATGCCCCATTGACTCGAGCAAATAATAGTCAACTGTTTGATATTCATAAATCCGCTCGGTATGCAGAGGATCAAGCACTTTTATCTGACAGTACTAGAGTCATGTTATTACCCACACAGTTGAAACCGATTTCATTGCTCATCACCCTATTAAGAGTGAGCAATTTTTTTTCAGACGCAGAAGCAAAGATATTTGTCCTCCTTCACGAATAAATAAACCTTAGGCTTCTACTCTGTGCGTTCAATTAACTTTGGCCGTATATTTTTATTATTTTTCCCAAAAGGAAACAAAGATGAACAAAAAATCATGAAAGAAATTTGTTTTGGCAGATTGGTGCTAACATCTTCAGTGCAGATCACAAAACTTAACCTACAGTAACTTGCCGCGTAACCCCCCCATTTTCTAGTCAATTTACCGTGTTTGTTAGCATAGGTCGCTAGACCTCCTTCTTTTGTATTTTTCGAAATACATGGTGGTAATTGTGAATAGCAAAATTGAGGTCCAGCAATAAGTTCTGAATCGTGGTTCTGCACAAAGATGTTAGTTTCACAGCTTACCAAGCCACATATCCACCAGGACTTTTGTTCACAAGTGTGCTTTTTCAATAAATGATGAAAATACAGTCAAATGTTGACCACAGTATAACCTCAAGTAATTTTAATCGCGAAACGAGGCCAGCTCAATCAAACTGGGTAGACATTTCATATGCAGTCCCCAAGTAATACAATGAGGTCTGCCATTGATTCCGTCCTGCACTACTTAACAACATCCCGCTGAACATCATACAGAGTGACGGCAATCAATGTGCAATACCTCATTTGCGACTTGGGGCTTCTAAATGTGAAAACGTCAACCCTAATTCTGGTGGGGGGAGGTGATAATGAGTCTATACGCCTGACAGCTCCTTTCAGCTGCATGGAGAGTAACAAATTTCTCTGCAGGTCCAAATTAACAAAGGGGAATCTGAAGTGGTTTGTCCGATGAATACCATGTGGATTTCCTTTTCCTTTATAAGTTAATACCGGTATTACCTTAAGTCCGATGGATTAAAAAAAAACAAATCCACTAATTCCCTCACGCCTATGGTACCCTATTGTAAATCATCTCCACATGCGGTCGAACACAAGTCACTTAGGGTCCAATCCTTCACACATCTAATATGTCAGTAGAAAGGTGCTTACTTGTTTTTTGTTAACACTGGTCAAAGTTAAGTCCGACAGAGCATGTTCACAACTACTTTACTAATACCGGTAGTAAAGTTACGACCGGACTTTAACCCTGCTCTTCTTTGCATTAAAATCGTCGGAACTTAAAGCTAGTTGTTCCGATATAGTGCGTTCACACGGCAATTTATATCAAACACTAAAACCGATCGATTAAGGTCCGGTATTAGTGACTTATGTCCGACCGCATGTGGAGACTATTACAATAGGGTACAATAGGCGTGAGGGGATTTAGTGGATTTGTTTTCTTACTTGCCATCGTAATTAGTTAATAACCGAGATAACGTCGTGTGGACACGACTAATAACACCAACTATTTGCTTGAGTCAATGCA
The DNA here is from genome assembly GCA_023653785.1 of Ophioderma brevispina. Lineage (NCBI taxonomy): Eukaryota > Metazoa > Echinodermata > Ophiuroidea > Amphilepidida > Ophiodermatidae > Ophioderma > Ophioderma brevispina. The sequence continues at coordinate 16,181 of JAMKCH010004696.1, read as the reverse complement.
GCATAGCATAGTGTATGTCCCTTTGTCACTGAGTCAGAAAATAAATTGAGATGTCATTTTATTCATATGTCATGAAAGGTGAACCTTTACAGTTGCCATACCCAATAAATCGTAATTATAATATTTATTATTATTTATAGTGTGTAAAATGGTTTACTTCTGCGAAGTATGTAATCAGAATGAACAATTTTTCCTTTGATCCCGGCCAAGAAGCCCAATGCCAAACCTATGGTGAGACATCTATAACTGTGATTGTTGTAATGAAAGTGATTGGACACAGTTTGTCTTTTTTTTTTCTGAATGTCAGATAAATGACCAAAAGTCTAGTTTTAAGGGCATTTTTAGTTTCACCCACATATTGGATGCCACGTACGGCTGCAAGATGATGAATAAATTAAGTGAGTGGTATAACTCAATATTTGAGGATTTTTGAAGGTTTGTTTAGTAACACCAACGCCCTGTGAAATAAGATGTTTCACAAACATAATTGCAAGCTTTGCAGGGTGCTACAAGTTTGCATTGCACCTCGGACTTTTTCTCAATAACAAGGGATTAGGACGAGCAGAAACAAGAAGGTCCCTCAGGTTTTTGGGGCGACGGAACAATAGCAGTGAGGGGTGGGGATTGCGTCCTGCAATTTAGAAGACAAATGTAAAATAGGCATATGCTGCTGAACAATGTTGGGAAGATGAGGTGGTAAATGTGGCACACTCGGCACCCTGTTGCCTTTTTTTTCTTTTTCTTTCTTTGATTTGTATAGATAAGGGTTTGTTCCGGGGAATGGCAAGCAACTTGGAGAATTTGAGTACATACAAGTTTGTACTTGTATTACGGTTTTTAAATGGTTGGCACGTTCACTAGAACAATGATGAAAGGAAGCAATCAGATAACAATCGTCTGACGCAAAGCTTGGCTTTACGGGATATTTCTACATATGTGAGGGGGATTTGAAAAAACAAACACTATAAGGAGGAATATTGGTGGTTATCGGTGAGGTTTAACAGTATAGGCCGATGCAGAAACCCTTGCATCAATAGAAACTGATACATCAAGGAAAGCAATATGGTTTAGGAATGCTCATATGTTGAATTTTATGTTGGGCGGGTGTTATTTAGGAAAGAACTAAATGATTGATTTAGATTTGAGACATTTAGAAGATAAAGACACATAACGAGGATAAAAGAATTACCATAGACAATAAGTCATGACGATGAATAACAAGGAAAACTAACGACGGCCTCTAGTGAATTTAGTGATTGCAATGAAAATCATGAGCCCGAGATAGCAACAAATATTTTGATCTTTGATAAGCTTTACAGAATGAATCGACATGTAAGATATGAATAGCTTAGCGCTTGAACGGACCTTTCACTTAACATTTTGCCCCTTCAGGTTTATATATCCACACAACTTTGGCTTATGATAACTAACAAGCATGAAAACAGCAAAGAGCAGGCTTTTGGCTTGGAACCACTATTCTCTGCATCCGAAAAGTGTCGGTGAAATCAGGTTGAGAAGTTCCAATCCTATTGACCCACCTGTAATTGACCCACGCTATCTTGAAGATCCACTGATGTCCAAGTATGATACAGGTAAATGTTGATAGATTTTTTTCAATGATATCAGTATCAGGAAGAAAATCTAATTTATTGTCATTCCTTACGTCCTAGAGGAAAATACTAGCAACCTGACGATCAACGCGCAAAAGGGTGGTAGCGGTATCTATGTCTTGTTAGGTCTAGGAACAACACATGGGGTCGGCTTCGTGAATTTTTGAAACGTGGCAAAAAAAAAAGACATGAGGGATTTAAGGGATATAGTATTATATACCTCATCATGGATTCTTATTATTGGTTAAAACTGATCCCGGGACATGAACTTTGAACAATTCCGTGCTTTAGCAACTCTTCCATACTCTTCCTGTCCCGGGTAATAGAAGTCCGTAACCGTTTTGAATGATTGGGAAATGCGGATAATTTTCCAATGTCCTGTGTGGATTTTAGTATATTTGTCTTTAGTCTGATAACCTAGAGCGTCATTGGCAAGGAGTTTTTAATGGGCATATAAAAACAAATATACAGGGTGACCCAATATAAAGTTTCATCTTGATAGTATGGCCTTACCCCCCCAAAACCCATCTGTAAAGTTTCGCGCTCGATCGTGGTCAGTGCGTTTTGGTGTGAAAGCCAAAAACAGTATTTTGAAGACCTTTAGAGTACGCTTAAATTGTATTAGTCCGTACCAAATGGGTCACGATTTTCGCTCATAATATCCAACCAAAACATCCTTTAATCATAGATTTAAGAGAAAATAGTAGCTTTTTCAGATACGAAAACATTTGGACCACTTCCTGAAATCTGGGGTTCTGCTGGGAACGAGGCTTTTAGCGATCGGGCTATGGACCTTTAACTGCTCTGAGTTAATCACCTTAGTCCGTAGCATACCATTAAAATAGGCTACGGTCTCGGGACAATGGATTTCAGTATTCCCTCATGAGGAGTTAATATCTGAATATATTATTTAATATTATCTTGCGATTGCAGGCGATTCGAATGTCAAAGAAGATTGTGGAAGCCAAAGCCATGGAGAAATTTGAGTAAGTTTTTTTTATCATTTTGTTTTTGTTTTCTGTTTGTTTGTTTGCTTGTTTAAATAAAAAAAATTGTCTCATAGCTGCATCCCGCACATCGTCCTTGTTGTTGCACAAGCAACTGCGTATCATAAAATCTGTACGTCACGCGTTATGTTATCAGTGTTGCATTTCCCCAATGTTTCATTGTCTGACCCGCCTGGTTTTTTTTTTCAATAACCCTGTTAATTTTTGCTTAAGAAAGGAGATATTTAAGTGAGAGTGATAGCATATGGCATCAGTTTTTGTTGTTTTCACTCCCTAAATGCAACGAACATAAAATACTCATAATTATCATAAATATGCATATTAAGGGCTTTCCAAATACGACGACATGATTGGTCCATTAGATGGTGCTCAAAACATTATAATAAAGTTCGTATGCTCATTAGAATACATTTAGGCACCTCAATTTCGTTACGCCGTTTCCGGAAAATCCACCTATCTGGGTTAAAAATAGAAGTCTGTGGTTAAATCAGATGCATTTTAAGTTATGGCTGAATATTTTAGCCTCGCATTCATTGGCAAAAAGCACAACAACAAAACAATGCACAAGCGCTCAGAGTGGCTACGAATAATGGCATAACCCACAGGAACGCGTGTCATAATACGAGTCTGGTCAAATTGACACAAGTGCATTCTTTGCCAATGCACGAGAAACATAATAAATGCAGATATATACCTTTATAAAATCCAATGCAGTAATATTTCTTACGAAAAATGCACACACTAATTATAAAATGAATCAATTCAACACGTGTCGCACGTAAGCATTCTAAGCACACTGCGTCCGGTGTAAAAGGAGATATGATCCGGCAGGAACCACAGTCCAGGCTCCATAGACGACAACGGAATAAAGCGTGAAACTAATGTTGCGCGAAGAGTCAACTGAATCGATTGCCCTATTGTTCACCATTGTAGGCGGACTGTGAGTCCGGGGGACTATATCTCTTGCCACACCGGGACTGAGTGCAATGACAAATATCAATCCATGATTTTTGTCCAATCATATTGTTCCCCTTATAACAAACGTTTATGAGGCCGAATGTGAATAAAATAGCGTGTATTCAACGCATTTTCGGATACAGCAGGGCCCGGTGTGGCAATGTTCTAAAAATAATGTCGTACCCGTGACACGGCACAGCAAAATAACGCGGGAGCCCAGAAGGTTTTATTCACACGAAAAGCGCCGTAGCTGCTGACAACATGGGCTGAAAGTGTCTTCCCACCATGCCCATCATAAAAATGTTTTGCTGCTGTATAGCTCCTGACCGTGGCTTTCCCGAGGAATTTAAGTTGACGTTCAAAGTAAACGCCACTTTGGAGTCAGGACTACATCAGTAGATATTTCTGTGAAGAAATATCTTACTGGACTAAATAATTAAATTCTGATTCATTTAAAGTCGTCGCATACTTCTAATTCAAATGGCTGCCAAAACAGATTTCAGAGAAATATGGCAGCCAAAAATGAAAAATCTTCCAAAACCACATGATACAAGTTTACAATTATTAGCAACAAATCAAAATTAATATGTCAAAGAAAGAATTAGAAATGTACCTTGGATAATAACAAACTCACAACAGACATTCTGATTTGTATTTGGAAATGGGTCAACATCAATATAGAAACTAATATGGTCACAAAGTGAAAAAAAAAACATTTTTGGCCATATTGGCCTTTATTTTCTGGTATCAGTTGGTTATGGTTAAAAGTATATTTCTAATTTTCACATTGACACATTTATATTTGATTTGCGGCTGATATTTCTAAATTTGAAGTATGCAATTTTTAAAGATTTTTAAAGATTTTGGCTGCTATATTGCCTGACATCATCTGAGCAGTTATATAGCATCATAAATATGTTTATTTTATGCAATAGCATGTTCCAGGGTATTTCTCAACTACCTGAAATCCATATTATCCATATTATTATCGCGCTTATTCTAGAATTATCTGTTTTAGCAGCCATTTTGAAATTGCAGTATGTAACGATTTTGAACGTGACAGAAATTGATTAATTTAGTCCAGCAACATATATCTTAACAGGTGATTCGACTATTATCCATTATAACGTTCACTTTGGACGCCATCTTGGATATCTCGGGAAAGCCACGTGCACGGTGCAGACCCGGTGTCATATAATAGAGTGTCCGTGTGACTGAGTGTCCTACCCGGGGTGTCCTACCACCCATCTGTCTATTGAGTTCTCCACAGTGCTGTATGCATCATTTGTTTCAGCACTGTACCCAGATGGCCTCGTCTACAAGGTCACGGTTTATTCCGTACATGTTAATATGGTAGCTAGGACACTTTATCATGGGGGACATTCAGTTTTTTTACACCGGCAGCAATGTGTTTTTATAATGATGTGGGTGACACCCTTTCAGCCCACGCTGCCAGCAGCGACTGCGCTTTTTGTGTAAATAAACCTGGGCTTCCGGGCTAATAGGCGATTTGCGCTGGTCTTATATAGGACCAATATCCAGGTAATACGTGTAATTATTGCAGGTGCAAACTTCTAAATTGGAAGATGCCAGAGAGCAAATACGATGAGTGGTCTAATGAGAATTTAGAAGAGTATGTACGTCACTTCGCTCTCACTCTGTATCATCCAGTGGGCACATGCAAAATGGGCGCTGCAGATGACCAGACTGCCGTGGTTGACCCTCAGCTACAGTAAGGCAAATTATTTAACTACTGATTTACAAAAAAATACATTTGTCTTATAATTATATATAGATAGATATACCTACAATCACTCCATATCCAAATTAAAAGGTATATTCAGGGAGTTGTTGAGAATTATTTTCATTAAACTTGATGTCATTTGACAAAATGTAACCCTACAAAATTACTCATCTCACAAAAATAATACACTATTCTGTATAATCTATATAAATCCACTGAAAACTCCTTCCAAATTGAGGCTCAGCGCTCACGAAATGACGAATAATGTTAAGATTTGTATTTCAAACATTGTGGCAGGTGATTGCTGCAGTGTGGTTAAAATTAGCTTAGGTTTAAACCTGTGCTAGACGATTTCCTGGGCCTCTCACACCAAGGAGGTGTGCCTCAGGGCTCGGTCTTGGGCCCTGCTTTTCAATATTTATGTCAATGATCTGCATCTTCATTTGAGATCTAAAATTTTCCAGTATGTAGATGACACTTTCCTTTTTCGCTCCATTAATGAAGATTCTGACGTTCAAATTCTCCAAAATGACCTTTAGGGTTTTTTAGTGTGTAGGGTGGGTTGGTATGTGGTATAGGTAATGGTGGTTTGTGGTTTTGGGTGCTTTGACATGTTGGGTTCTCTTGTTCAAAGCTAAGGGATATGGCAGTCTGTTTTAAAAAGAAACTTTAGTGCAATAATATCAATAATTGTATGTATTTTGTGAACTTGTGTTGTGCTTGCCTCAGTGAGTTGGAGGAGTCACATCCTTTGAATGACAGCGGTTTCTTGCTGATGATTTCCTCCTGGCAAGCTTACTGAGGCAAATTTGAATTTGAATTTTTATATTTTCTTTTTCTTGATATGTCTGTATAGTGTTCAATTTTGATGTTTTTAGCCAAATATGCAAATAAATAAATAAAATGGATTTTAGCGGTAAGGAGTGGCCTGTTGTGACATTCAGTCCAGACCAGACGATATCGGGTTACAGTAATTTAATTGAAAAATAGCCTAGAACGAGACATGTCTAGAAATTAAGGGCCTGTGTCTCCCTAGTTGTTCGCAATGGTTCAGATTCACTGCGCTAAAACAATGAAACTACTGAAGCTGTGATTCTATATATTTGTATTATTTAGTGTTTATGGGATGGTGCGTAGCAAAAATCCAGAAAATTGAAATAAATAATAAATAAAAATAAATAAATAAAAATATTTATAAATAAATATTTAAAAAAAGGCTAGGTCATACTAGCTTTACTGGCTCTCAGGATATGGCCTATTACAGACGGCATTTGCAGATCTGACTTGTCCACGGGCTTCATTCCTTAGTTTCTGACTTCATGCTGTCCTGCCTTTGTAGTACACGTGAGTCTCGCGAGTCTTGTCCTGTCTTGCAGTCCCAACGCCGCAACGCGTTTTCTTGCGATTGCAGTCAAAGCCTTTTCAATTCGTCGGCTTAGGTCTTCATTGTCCTTTTATAGCCTTACACTATGGTTTTGAGATCGCTCCAAAGCCAAAATTTAACCGAGTGACGAGGTCTGGTGGCCTCGGATCAATGGCTATTCTACTGAATGACCAAGACCAACATTACTGCCAGCATTTACCAAACTTGTCATCAGCTCACAGACCATTGCTATTGTATGTGGTAATCCCGGCTAATCCATCCTTCAGTTTCCAGATCAATATCTTACTACAAGCCTAAAGTACAATGCCTGAATCCCGGTCTGAATGCTTTTGAATTGTGTCGCAAAACATGCTAGATACACTGTAAATTCTGTCAGGGATATGAACACCTTGCTTTTCTGTTCCAGAAATTGCCACAAACTACCACCCCCGGAACTCCTCCTGTTTTTAATGTTTTTACAGAATGAAAACATCCAAATTGTTTTCAAACTCGTGGAAGTGATTTCAGTAAGGGTCCTTTTCATTATGTCAATTTTTTATGCCATTATGTCCCTTTAATTTTGGCACATTACGTTGGAAACCTTCCTGCTTTACCATTAGAGGTACTCAGGCGTGAAGTACGTTATTGGTACGAATTGAACTGTGAAACAGAGGAAATTAGCTTTTCATTGGTATACAACACTATACAAACACGTTTAATAAGACTACGTTTTGTTTCTTTTCTTATAATCATAAAATTGATCATTCATATAATCACTCAAAGAGTATACATTCTTTTGATTCATTGTTAGGGTTATTGGAATTCAAGGCCTCCGCGTAATTGACTCTTCCGTTATGCCGATGGTACCATCAGGGAACACCAATGGACCAACTATCATGATAGCAGAGAAGGGAGCCGATATGATCAAGAACTCGAATGAACTTTGGAATGGCGGGGAGATCTACTACTAATATTACAAAGCAAACACGCACAAAGATCTTTAATTTTTCTCCTCGGTTTGTTTGGTTTATAGTGAAACTGCTTTGCTCAGTTTCTGGCATAGTTGGCATCTTGAATGCCAGTGTATTTACCTTTGTTTCTTTTATTTCAATAGCAATTGAAGTGTATATCGTTTAGGGTTAGTTGCCTGCTTGCTAACAACATCCGTTTCTTTTAAAGAGACGAAATACCTATGAACGAATGTGGATTGGATATGTTTGAGTGCTACAATTTTTTGTCCAAATTATATCAATGTACTGTCAAGTGAAAACCAACAACACACGCATTAGTCGAAGGGGTGTGTTTCTCACTTCTAGATTTTTGTGTACCATACCAAAAATTGACCGCTTATGCGGCAGGGTTAAAGCTATAGTAGGATTGAATTTGCTCTTTTCATTTCCGGAGCAAGTCGAGTACAATTAAAGGGATTAGCAGCGCGCGATAATGCGAGAGAAAATCGAAAAAAAAAAGTGGAAATGCATTTATCACTTATGAGCAGAGTAAGTGTGTACCAATTCCATATAACTGCTTTAATTAGAACAACCACCAAAATAGTGAAAATGGGTATTTGAGGAAATTTGTCATACCGTCTCCCGCAACTAGACATACAGTGACCGCGTCTCAAAATCACACTAAACGCTGATTGCGGTTTACTCCAGTACAGAACAAACAAAGATCAACAAATGTGTTGTGTTTGAGGTCAAAACTGTATGGATCATGGTGCACAATATCACGCGCGAATATCTGTGATTTCACCTGAAAGGCTTGTTTGATCTCATGTTGGAATTTTGATACGCACGTATAGAAATTACAGAACAGATAAAAAGATATTGCCTTGTCATTACTACACGGATTTCAAGCCAGCCATTTCAGGTTATGTTCGCCTATCCATGCAATAACAACTATATAAAATATGAATTTTGTATGATTTTGTTCGATGTTTCGGATAAGCAACTCGCTGCTACTCCCTTTACATTCCAAATTTAAAGTAATATTGCAAACATGAGGCAGCATTTATGTTTTATATAGCAATGTGCGTTTTCTCTCTTTCTCTTTCTCTCATGAAGTTAAATTAGTGTTAACTCACACTGGTAATTTTATTTTTGTTTACTCAGCCTCCCTTCGGGGCATAGTATGGTTTTTGAGATCACCTTGGGCTATAATTTTTACAAGCCCCTCAAAGCATCAATATTTGTATAATATGTTCATTTTGCTTATTATATTCCTCGTGCTGTTTTATCAATTTATTCCGCTATGTTACACAGGAAATAAGGGAAAAACAAGGTCAATCCCCATTGATTGCAATGGACTAATTGATTGCTTCTGTGCCCCCTACATCGGAAACTAAGCATTTAAGACAATCAAACTATTCCTTATTTTAATCTTATGAACGAGACCAATAATTTCCACAATTTTTATCCAAATCGGAGCAACTTTAAAATATGACCCCTGTAAACTGAAATTGCCCTTTTTATTGTTTTTTCCTGTTTTTAGCGTATAACGTTGATATTTTAGGCTGTAGATATTACAAACTATACCTTTTCTGAATCCTTATGGTTATATACATATGTGGTATACTTTTAAACATGATTGGATCGATTTAAAAATTTACTCCTGTACAATCTTTGTTTTGGCCCCCTTTTTTGACATTTTTCCTTATATTTCGAAAAGTAAGCTCTATTTAAAAAAAAATAAAAAAACCGTCCTTAGACAAATTTGTCTTGTTTCTAAAAATAAGATAAGAAATCATAAGAATTAATTTTTTTGTTATACTGTCTGAAAATGTTTGGGCAAAATCATGATTTTTTAGTATTTTTCTCAAAAAACGGTAAAGTTTTACATTAATCTGATGTCACCAACGGGTTCATCGTCCAATTTTCTTTGTAGAAATGTATACTTTTACACACAATTATCAAATATTTGCAAAGTTACAAACCAAAATAGATTCTCGGAAAGTCAGGGTTGACACTATATCCTTAAGGCACCATTTGCAGCACTTAAGAATAACGTTTCAGTGTCCCTGTCAGGCTGTCAACATTTTTAATCAGTCAAACCTTCTCATGTTCTGTACTTGAGATGTGTTACAATTGTCGACTAGCTCCCTGGTTTTAAACACATTTTCCACCAAGTATCGTTGGAAAAAACTTGCGGTTGTAATAGTAAGGCGAGCTACTGCGCTGATATTGATGGTTAACAGTTAAAACGGCAGTGTTTTTTCTCTATCTTGGGTATTCTGAAGCTGAAATTTCAGGACGACAATGAGAAAAATACGGCTTTTCATCTGATATCAAAATTAATACGTACTTCCGGGGAAATCGGAGGGTCCCAAAGGCGTTCGGAACAAGCACCTTTAAATTAATAATTGATTAATGCTACTCTGATTTTATCAGCTTAATACAAGTCCCTTCAGGTGCGTCCCCATACTATTTTCAATGGGGCGGGGTGTTGCCGACAAAACGGCCCGTTTGCCGACACAATTTGTAAAAAATTCACCCAAAATATACCGTCGGTTAGAAAATCGGAAGCGCGGATAGGGAGGGGTTGTCAATTAAAAAAAACCATTTCAGTAAGGTACCTAACGTAGGTAGCAATCAAAAGAAATATCTTCGAAATAAACAATAATAATTTGATTATTCACCGCCGACACGTCAACATTTGCCGACGCACGGCCATTTTTTTAAACAAATCCTGTTAATGGGAGCGTCACCCGCTGGGGACGGTCCGCTTTCCTTCTGTGAAAAGTTACTAAGTTTTTCTTATGCTAAACATATCGACAGTTTTCTAAAACACCAGTTAACCTTTCTCGAAAGGGCTTCCAAAAATAGCCAAAAATAAAGATGTGATTTAGAAACTTGACACAAGGATTCGTGTACATAGACGGTTGGATCACTTATTCAAACTAGAATTTCGCGGCTCTCGGCTCTCGCGCTCGCTATATTCAAAGATTAAGCTGTGGGGCCCTCAATATATATATATATAACATTTTAGTGATACATACTCACAGACACACGCGCAACGTATTGCTAAGTGGTCCTGCCAACTATGCTGGCGGCCCACAAAAAGTGTAACTAAGTCGAAGACAAGCATTTAACTTGTATTACATGAAAGATAATTGTCATAGAATTTCTTGTGGGCTTAAAAATTGGTCAAATTGATCAGGGCCGAACCCTGTGTTGAATTTCCACCTTGTGTAATGTACACTATCAAAATGTGTTTTTTTTTAAATTCAAGTTCCATGCTTAAACAACTGTTTAAAGTTGTTTAAGCATGGTACTTGAACAGCCCTTGTTGTTTAAAACTTTTAAACAACGCTTTTTGCAGTGTAGGAATTAGTTTGTCAATGTTTCTTTAATTCTCAGTGGTCCTAAAAATAGGAGATCCAAGAAGCAAGGAATGCATCCAAACCCATATTTATGAGTCTTGCTTGACCACTATAACATATTCTGTATCACATTGAAACAACATTTTTCCTTCTTTCTCAACACAAACACTCGCCAGATATCTTAGTAATTCATCTTGCTTTTCAACGGGCACTGACTGATGAAATTCCGCTACTTGAAATATAAATCCAATAGCATAGCACCATCCCCGCTCTCAGGGGCTTTTAGAGGTGTGTCTCTATTTGCACCCAAAGAGCAATGAGAAAAACAGGACGTAACATTTACTTGACTAGGTCTCCGAAGAGTGGTGTAGGGGATTTTAAGTTCGTCAAAGTATGTTTTGATGTGATTGGCTGAGCAGTAGTGATAGCTGTCATCCCAGGCTAGAGGAAGCTGGCATCGAAGTCGTCCAAAACCGTCTGCATCTGAAAGGATCAGGACAATTACATTACATTTGTGAACTCAATCACCTCCTAAAAATTAGAGGAAAAATGGCCGGAATCTTCCGAAAGTTCATTGCTTAATGTTATGGCGCCCTCTATTGCAAAAACCGCCATATAAATATGGGTAAAACTAGATTTTAAACTAAATGTTACACGATTATTTTAGCACTTATTAGGCACTCCAAAATTATAGATGAACCGTGAAAAGGGGATTTATAACTTAAATCATACCGACCTACTGTTAAGATCTGGTACCAAGTATTAACATCGTATTAGAATCTGACATCGACATGATTTTTCTTCAGTCAGGACCATTCCAACATCAGCATTGATTTAAGAAAGATGGTGGAAAACACACCATCGAAGCTCTCAGCAAAACAATGATTAAGGTTTTTTGCTTTGGTTTGATTACAATGAACTCTAATTAATTAAATATGCCCATAATCACTGAGTATGGTTAGGGATAGACAATATGACAAACCAACACTGCATGTAGGCAGAGAGGATTACCCGGTGTAAAAGGAGATATGGTCCGCCCGGAGCCATAGTCCGGGCTCCATAGACGACAACGGAATGAAGCATGAAACTATTGTTGCGTGAAGAGTCAACTGAATCGAGTGCCCTATTCTTTACCGTTGTAGGTGGACTATATCTCCTGCCACACCGGTAATATGATTTCCATGGTTCACTACTTTCTAATATGATAGGCGTTGGGTGGTTTCAAGGTTATGTAAAAGTATAAAATAAGATATAAAATGAGTAAAACCTCAAGTGATAGCTTTGAATTCTTCATGACAAAAGTAGCACATTGGCAACAACAAAGCATGAAAATTTTAATCGTGTTACTTAGCTAGTCAAAATGAAAACTGTATTATAATATAATATACCAGAATACAACATCATTTCTCATTCAAAGGCTACTCAACAATATTCAAAGAACTTGAGACACAATGTATTCTTCATCGTACATGTTATATGGTCTCCATTTTTCTGATTAAACTTTAAAAAATATTATTTTCTCAATTTTATTTGAGAAAAGATTTCTCATGGTAAAAGTACTTTGTTTACTATAAAAGAGAGAAAGGGGAATACCCCTAGTTTGTTTTTGCTAAGTGCACCTGTTTAGATTGCACAATAGGGTTAGTGGGGCATTCCCCAAGAATGCTAAACTTAGAAACTGAGTCAACTTGTTTATGCTTTGAGATCAAAACATTGTAAGATCAGGGAATTTCCCACAAAGTTATATATGGAAAGTGATGTGATTCAGATGTTGTAATATCTATTTTTAGACTGGGAACTTTGTGAAGTCAGTATATATTTGAGATTTGAGTGAAGTCTCGCCGTCAGCAGTTGCAATCAGCTATACAGTATGGTTATAGCTAGTTTTATCTACAATAATGGTAGATTTATGCTCCACACAGGCCCAGGATTTATTATATTTTCAATTCCATGTGAGCAGAGTAATTATTCTACTGTCGTCTTTGAAGCCGAAAGTGCTGGGAATCAAAATAGGATTCGAAATTGTGGACAGATAGAAATCGTGGTGATTATCTTGGACTGATATACTGTGGAATATTAGTGTCGTCGAGGGAATTATTTAATCTTGTCGTCTTGAACTGCTGGACAAAAGTTATCTTCAGGACTGAGAAGATTCCAATGGAATATTACCTGAGGATTTATAAGCGTGACTCTGCATGCTGTCATTTTTGAAGTCTTCGCTGTGAAGACATGTCATCGTTGAACTGCAACGCTTCTTGTGGAGATTAGTGGACATTCTTGTTTACAATTAAGTATACATGTAATCGTAAATATTGTGTGTAATTTTATGTAATGTTGTTTTGGACATACCAAATTCTTGAACCAATTACAAATCATTAAAATCTGTTGTATAAAATTTAGATCACTTGTGCACAGGGCTCATTTATTTGTTTTTGAAAGGTATTTCTGACCTTTGACACGAGACGTCATAACATACACTACCTGAATCAAGTGCAATTATCAGCACTCCACCACCAGCTAGGCAACAATAAAGATAATGTAGCACTGATTCCAAATCAGGCTCATAGTAGAGCGAATGGAAGGCTGTAATCAGATGAAAAGGTTCCGCTGGTAATTCTGAAGACTTCTCACTGCAGGATTGTCGATATTCCCTGAGCGTTTGTTGATGCCATGCAAAGGAGATACCCGCTAACTCAGACGTGTTAGTATCCACATACTGTTGATATTTAGACACTTCCTCTGAACTAGGTTCAATTGAACGATTAAGGATTTTAGGGAATGATGTTTTCAGTTCCGACAGCATCCAATACTCGACTTCACCTACATCAGATGGAAACAAAAGAATGTCACCGCATTTGATTTAGTTAAAAGGTTAAATTTGGTTACATAGTTATTGGATTGGATATTTTATTGGATATTTTCAAATCCAAATCTGTTATTAAAGGCTGACTCAGAGATTTCGAAATATAATTTTTTGTGTAGTAAATAAAAATAGTCATCTAGAACTAAAGACAGTCGCCTAAAATGCTTAATTCCAAAATTGGAGATGAATCGGTTTTTCCGTTTTCATGCAGTAAACATTTATGCACAGTATAACAGTGCCATAGGATACCGTGTATAACAAAAATTCCGGATCCGGAATTTTATAACAAATTTGTGATTTTCTATATGAAGGACTTTGAGCTTAGTTATTTCACACAGTGATTAGTATATGGACAAGCATTATATATGTGCAAAAAACACGATTTGTTTGAAAATTGAGTGCGCCCTCATCGGGAAATCTCTGAGTCAGCCTTTAATGTATTCTGAAGATGGTATATGACTTGACATAAACTCTTTACTGTGGCAGTTGTTTCTGATAATGATTTTGTGCTATGACAGTCACATACAATCGTACTAATACATGTTCTGAATTGCTTTAGAAATGTATTACAATGTTTTGTTTTTTAAACTCTCGTCTTACCAAGCCTTTTTTGTAACACGGATTACCAAAGGGGTGGTACCACCCCCTCGAGAATTCGTTATAAAGCACCCAGTGCTTATGATTTTGATACCAGTGGATAACTTTGTAAAATGGGGGAGGGGGGATTAGTACAGGGGTAAATTTGAGTCCCGACCTTTAGTTAAACAGATACAGCCCTATTAAAGTTCAAGGTCATCATGTGATATATATACGTTACCCAGTTCTCCGATTTTGTTGAAACTGGTGTTGAATTGTTCGTCTTAATTGCCTTATTTTACAATGTTTGGCATTTGGTTTCGTAATTAGTGGTCAAAATTTAACAAGGGTACATGGCCTATAGAGGTCACCACAACTTGACCTCAAATTGTATACAGAGCTGTCACCCAAAGAAGTCAAATTCAATCAATAATTTGACACCGGTTTCAACAAAATCTGAGCATTGGATATTTTTTGCCCCAGAATGACCTTTAACCTTTTCAGGGCTGTAGCAGTGTATAACTAAAGGTCGGAACCTAGAGAAACTATTCCTTTTTTTAATCCTTATAATGATACAAATACATTGGTGTACAATTTAAACACAATTTGACATGATTTCAAATTTACCCCACATTTCCCAGAGGTTGGACCCAAAAATTCTGATTCAGCACCCTTCAGACTATAGAAAAACATCTTCAAACCTGTTCCCCCAAATTTCTAGAATAGGATTCTTGTCTAAAACCCTATGTACATGTATTACTTAGATTGGAAAAAATCTAGGAAATAGAATACACAGCAGTGTTTGTACTATTGAACAACAGTTTGTCGGCAATAGCAATAATAGGTGCGTGATCCTCTCATTGGTCTGCGTTTGCGTAAGTTAGAACTCGTGATCATTTTCGTCACTTCCTATATATTATTAATATTTCAATAATTTTAGGGATAATTCATATTGCAAAGTTACACCAAAGTAGTTACGTAGTCGCAGTATCCAACAAATTAACGATAAATATTATGTTCCACACTTTGAGAACATTGTTGGAAGTCTTCCTTATCTTCAACGAAAGCATTGTTACATAACATTTCCCAGGTTCAAAAGGTAATCGATAAAGATGTTTTGTAATAACAACAGAAAACGCAGTATGAAATCACTTAGGTCTAGAATCACCAACGAAACCCACCGAGATCGCCGACTGGAATACCGAGTTCGTTGCTGGGAACTGGTATATACTTCCGTCCCGTCTAAAATGGGCAGACTACATTGCTTTATGACAATTGGATACATTTACTACACAGTTTGTAGTCTCGGTGTGTTTTCCCCGATTATATAGCAATGGCGTCACGCGCTTGTGTTTGTCGTCGCAAAACATCTCAAATAACCTGGACTGGGATGCGTGCATGCAGACTGCAGAGATACCTATCTCAGGATGTATACCCTTCATTGGATCAAGTCAAAGGCTGATTCTAGTCAAAATCATGGGCAAGGAAAGGGCATCAGTGCCGAAAACAATACATCACAGGTTCCGTTTTCAGCCCACTGCATTCCGGGAGAATTATTTTACCAGCATTCTTGGAGGACATATTCCTGTCCAGCCGCCAATTCGTGACTTGATGAGGACAGCACAAAAAACGTCACGTGACCCTTTTTTGCGTCACGTGATTTTTCTTTCAAGGGGGACGCGTCAAAACTTGTTTACACACTCCAACCGAAGATTTTATTGAAATTTTAGATATCCAACC
>JAMKCH010004695.1:0-79948 GCA_023653785.1 Ophioderma brevispina | reverse complement strand
TTTTAAAAAAATGTGAGTTTTGCACAGTTGCATTGGTAGTTGGCTAGTAAACTATACCGCTATATTGCTTTAAAGTTAATCTGCAATGATGAAACGTGTACTTATTCTGCCGCTTGAATTACTAACCCAAGTTCAACCTGTGGAGGGGGTGTTGTTTCAACAACCCAAACAGGTTTTTTCGTTCGTCGCCAAAAAGAGAGCCCGTGCCGGTGTAAAGAAACGCAGTGTCCCTCATGATAGGGTGTCCTAGCTACCATGTCAACATGTACAGAATAAGCCGTGGCCTTGCAGACGAGACTATTTGGGTAAATGAGTAGTCACAAAATGTTGATAAGCTGTGTCTTTAAATGAAATTTTTATTAATCATAATGTTTGGACTATTATCAAACCATTTGGGTGGTAAAGATTTTGTTTGTGTCAGTTGTTGTATAATTTCTGAGGGTTTTGGGGAAACTGTGCCATTGTAATTTCTAGTAAAATTTCAAACTAGGCGTGGGCGTGTTGAAAATATGCAAATCTTCATTGCTCTGTAGCTCAAAAAAATCAGCCGTCGTCATATGACTTTTCCATTTTTGTTGAAGAGGTATAGTCCTACTCTTCCCAAAAAATGCAGCTTTGAAATAATAAAAAAAAAATTGACTATAACTCGATGACTTTCATCTGAAACATGACATCAGGTGGACTACGTACATTAAAAGAATTGTTCACAGAATAGAAAAGTCGACGATGAAGGAACGGCGCTCCATACTTATCATTCCCACGTGCTCTGTGAGCAATGCAAGCCTTCAATAATTTGTATACAGGGTGAGTAAAAAAAATGGACGCTGATATTGTGTCGCCCATTTTGCATCTTCAACCCTCGTCTTACCAAGCCTTTTTTATAACACGTTTACCAAGGGGGGGGGGGGGTTACCACCCCTCGAGAATTCGTTATTAATCACAAAATGGTTATGATTTTGATACCAGTGGAATAACTATGGTCCTTGTCTTTTCATTGATACCAAAAAAGGTACCAACTTACCTAGTATGGCGCCACAATGACGTCATCAAGTTCGTGGGCCGGTAAAAAGTGACATTTTCCACAGAAAATAGGCGAAAATTTTGCGCTAAAAAGGTAGGAATATCTGATTTTATATGGCAACCATCCCCCAGTACCCCTCGCCTTGGATGGCATACCCTAACCCCGGTGAAGGTGCTACCTTCACCTTTTTTTTCTTTTTTTTTCGCTAAAATGATTAGAATTGATGAGAGAATGATTACCCAGAAGCTTTTTACGAAAGCTTTTGGCATTGTAGTGCACCGGAGTAAAGTGCACCAGGGGGGTGGGGAAAAAAAAAAAAAAAAAAAAATTAATCACAAAATGGTTATGATTTTGATACCAGTGGAATAACTATATGGTCCTTGTCTTTTCATTGATACCAAAAGAGGTACCAACTTACCTAGTATGGCGTCACAATGACGTCATCAAGTTCGTGGGCCGGTAAAAATTGACATTTTCCACAGAAAATAGGCGAAAATTTTGCGCTAAAAAGGTAGGAATATCTGATTTTATATGGCAACCATCCCCCAGTACCCTGGGGGTACCATTTCGCTAAAATGACTAGAATTGATGAGAGAATGATTACCCAGAAGCTTTTTACGAAAGCTTTTGGCATTGTAGTGCACACGAGTAAAGTGCACCAGGGGGGTGGTAAGACGAGGGTTAAATATCATGTGGTGTAAAGATCATTCACGTCGGTTGGGTATAGACCGAGCAGCATGCGGAAACACACATCGGTAACAACTTTTTGAGGTTTAGTGTTGTCTATTTTATAGACTAAGATATCCCACATCTTCAAAAAAATGTTTCCCAAAAATCTTACCATTATCACTGGCTTTTACACCATTAAGATAACACTTAGTTTGACATAAACAGAAACATACCCTTATCATCATTTTGGGCAGTAATTGCTTAGTTGACCGCCGTGCAATCAAATGTAAATCCGCGGATGGGGAAACACGGAATTCAAAAGACTGTATAGCTGGACCTATACCTAACCGATTGGAATTACTCTCTAAATGCAAAAGAGTGAATTTCACTCTTTTAGAGTGACTACAGGGCACACTCTGAAAAGAGTGAAATTTCACACCTTTCAAAGAACATTTTTTTGGTCAAATTTTATCTTGATAATTGACAAAATGATATCATTTTATCATTTGTTTAATTATTCACTCTTTTGCATTTAGAGAGTACCCTTGCAGCAAATGAAAGATAATGAAATACGTTTTCCGATGATACCATATAAAGATATTTGTTACTTAAAAAATCAAAATAGCGGACACAATCAGGGTCCATTTGTACTCACCCAGTATAAGGGTAAAGGATGCACAACCTACCGCGACTGATCATATTACTTCAAATATATCGCAGGTGATGTTAAGATTGCCCTTCAAATTCATCCGAAGAGATTTGTGAAATACTCAGAGTTTGGTTGGGTCACACTGAAGTATGCTTGCGCTGTAAAAGTGTTTGTTTTGAGCAATGATATTTAAACAATACGACAATACATCAGAGAAAATCATCAGTGTTGTTAGGGACAAATATTAAAGGGATTCTATAAAATCCAGGTATAAGCTAATGAAGTACCCATAGTGCATCAAAATATTAACAAAATGTATAAGGCATAAGATGGCTTTATACAGGGTGAGTCAAAAAAAAACTTGACCCTGATTGTGTCCGCCATTTTGAATTTTTAAATAATTTTGGTATATGCGGAAAGCTTATTTCATTATCTTTAATTTGCTGCAAAGATCATTCCAATCGGTTAAGTATAGACCGAGCTGCAGTCTTTCGAATCAAGAATCTGCAGGGAATAAATAGCCTGATTTTCTTCTGGACACGGATTTCCTTCGCTGAACGCCGTTCATTTCAATGTGAATCCGTGGACAGAGCAGAAAACCGACTACTTGATTCAAACGACTGTAGCTCGGTCTATACCTAACCGATGTGAATCATCTTTGCAGTAAATTAAAGATAATGAACCCAGCTTTCAGATGATACCAAATATGTTAGCTATATATTACTTAAAAATTCAAAATGGCGGACACAATCAGGGTCAATTTTTTTTGACTCATCCTGTATTTTAACGATGCATGTTGTTTGTTAGTTTACACCACTTTAAAATAATATAATAGTTTTACACAAAAATGTGCATATATCCGAACATTCCAGGTTTATTCATTTCATTTGTATTCCGAGAAATTTGCCGATATCAATTTCAGCATTAATTATTAATTTTGTAAGCTATAGTTTTGCATAGCAACAAACTAATATTAAAATGATTTGAAACAGAACGATTATAATATTAAACTAACAAATGACATCCATTCTGATATTTATACATTTATATTTTCACGCATTTTTATATTCCCAGTGCATTATAAGTAATAAATACATAGTTAACACTTAAGTGACCAAGGGGTTTTCACTCCCGTTGGTGCCCAAGGGGGGGGGGGGGTTCAAAAAAAAAAAAAAAAAAAACAATACGACAATACATCAGAGAAAATCATCAGTGTTGTTAGGGACAAATATTAAAGGGATTCTATAAAATCCAGGTATAAGCTAATGAAGTACCCATAGTGCATCAAAATATTAACAAAATGTATATTTAAGGCATAAGGTGGCTTTATACAGGGTGAGTCAAAAAAAAATTGACCCTGATTGTGTCCGCCATTTTGAATTTTCAAATAATATACACCTGGCACAAAAAGTATCTCGGCATGTTTTTCGATCAGTATTGTGCCAAAGTAAGACCATTTTGAAAGTTTTTTTTGCACGCTTTTTTACAAGCGAGGTGTTAAATGAAAGAGCAAGACCTAGGCAACAAAGTGTATATTTCGAAAACTTTCAAAATGGTCTGACTTTGGCACAAGACTGATCGAAAAACATGCCGAGATACTTTTGTGCCAGGTGTATATATATAACATAGTGGATCTGGCGAAAGCTTTATTTCATTATCTTTATTTGCTGCAAAGATCATTCCATCGGTAGTCAACCGAGCTGCATCTTTCGAATCAAGAATCTGCATTTAATAAATAGCCTGATTTTTTTGCTCTGGACACAACGGATTTCCTGTCGCTGAACGACGCCGTTCATTTCATGTGAATCCGTGGACAAGGCGCAGAAAACCGACTACTGATTTCAATCGAACGGACGGTAGCTCGTCTATACCTACGCGATGTGAATGGATCTTTGCAGTACAATTAAAGATAATGAACTCCAGCTTTCAGAATGATACCAAATATGTTAGATATATATTACTTAAAAATTCAAATTGCGGACACAATCAGGGTCAATTTTTTTTTACTCCCCCTGTATTTTACACGATACATGTTGTTTTTTGTTGTTTCCACCCACTTTAAAAAAAATTATATAATAGTTTTACAGCAAAGGTGCATATACTGACATTTCTCGGCGTTTATATCGATTTCATTTGCTATTCCGAAGAAAATTTTTCCTATATAAATTTCAGCATTAATTACTATTTTTGTAAGCCTATAGTTTTGCATACAACAAACTAATATTAAAATGAATTTGAAACAGAACGATTATAATATTAACGACAATGACACTCCATTGTGATCTGTTTTATACATTTATATTTTCCACCGCATTTTTATTTCCCAGTGCATTATAAGTAATAAAAATTAACATAAGTTAAACACTTAAGTGACGTCAAGGGTTTTTCACTCCCGTTGGTGCCCAGGGGGGGGGTGGGGGGGGGGGGGGGGGGGGGGGGGGTCCCATGGGACCCCCCCTAGGAATCACTTTCCCGAGGAATTTTTGCATGAAATTTTACCACATGTGAAGGGTCATACAACAACCCAACTCAGCAACAAAAAATGATTTGTTATTTTTGGCGCAATTAGGGGCAAAACATTGTTTTCAAAAACACGCGAAAATTGAGAAAAAAGACGGAAAACTCCAGTGAGCCTTGCGCTTACACCCAAACATTTTTGAAAACTTATTTGATTTAAATGTTGATATCTATTCTAGAAGACCATTTAACACAAAACTAGCATTTTTAGGGAACGGTATTTTTTACGGGTGTTGCAAATGCCGTCAATTTTCCATAGATTTTGTACAGTAACGGTTTGGCAACAGCATGATGAAATTGGTTTGTTTATGCATAAGTGTTAAATTTTTTATGTTACTAATAATTGTTTACTTACATGATGTGTGAACTTATATCAGCAAAAAAAAATTGCTTTGGTTCTTTGGTTTCTTATTCTTATTTTTAAAAATATCTGAATGACTCCGTAATTGCCCAGGGGGGGGGGGGGGGTTCCATGGGACCCCCCTTAAGATTAACTCATTAACGGGCCTTGGCCAATTTTTAATTATTTTGGTATGAAAGAAGCGCATTTAAAAGTCAGACATTTACAACAGCTTATCGTTTGGTGCAAAAATCCCACGCGTAAAAGCGGCAGCGCGAAAACAAATTTGGGGTCCCTAGAACCCCCCCTGGTCACTTAAGTGTTAAATACTGTTTTCCGTCTTTCCATTTCTTAATTTGTATCTCTATTTCTTGTGGTACAATTTGATTTTCTCTTTCTCTTTATTCTTCTTCTTGACCTTTCTATGTTTAATGTCCTAAAGCACAGACAAAAATGTAAAGAATCTTAATCATTAGGCACTGGAAAGCCTCAGACGTTTCAATGATTATTTTAAGCAAGATATTTGTGTTCAAAGACTCGGTGGTATCCATCCTTGATTAATTATGAACTTTAAGCTGCGTATTTCCATATAGAATCTTGGCAATATGCGTAGTTCTACAGTCGTTCATTTTGACCACATTCGGTGACTTGATAGATGAAGACAATCAATGTGGACCTTATCATGGTTACAAACACGGACCCGCCATTGAAATTGCCAACGAAAGCCAATGTTAATTATTACTTCAAAGGTACAGAGAAATGGGCGATTGCCTAAATGTGATTACTCATGTAGTTAAGCATAGCGGATCCAGCGCGACGAGGATACTGAAGTTTGAATCATTTTCTCTTTACATAGGCAGTCGTCAGCAAACATTCACTATTTCCCAATTTCATGATTTCTTCTGCATGTTTTGCCCGCACCCTTGTCTTATTAAAGGTCATTGCAAAAAATCATTTTCTAGTAAACCTTTCACCTTAATTTATCTTCACCGCGACGTTATTTTCGAGCGCCAACCGCGCCTCTTACTAACAGCTTGCCAGTGTTTTTGTTAAGTGCATGAGCGGTAATTGACATAGACATAGTTGTCGCGCACTTGGAGGCAGGCGGGAAAAGTTGCTAAGGTACAGGAGCATTCGTTTACTTTGCCGGTACAGGAGGGTCCCTATCCCCAATAAATTTGGGAATAAACTCTATGAACGTTAATATAGCGGACCTGGTTCGATTCCCGGTAGGTATTGCTTTGAGGAGATCTGTAAAACAACGATGTAACAGAATCAATCTAAAACTTTTAAATTGAATGTAATATCATCAAAACCAACTAGTCATTTAGAAATTTTGGTATTCTTAAATTTTTTTTCATTTCATATTAAAGGTTATAAAGTCATATACAATATATTTTTTTCGTTTTGGAAAGAATAAAGTTCCTCCTTATCCCTAATTTCATACAGAATGTTAAAGCAGAACTGTAATACTTAACATTTTTAAGTACATCGTTGCACTGTAATTCTACGGTGGCTATGTAATCCTTGTAAGACCAAAAGACAACGTAAAACTGATGTTGACCGCCAATATAGAATCCGCAAAAGCAACTTATTTTAAAATGTTTGAAGTGACCCATCCTCGAAATTGCGTTGTGCATAGCTTCGAGGATTTATTAAACCAAGAAAAAATGATGTGCTGTTTCCCCAAGGCCCGTATTTCACCATTTGTTTTATCTTAATGTGACAAATCATCGGGGCATGTAGAGTGTTTTTCTGCAGGTGATGTCCCCGCTGCTTATTTCATCTCTACTACTAAACACCTCAGTATGTGGAGCTTACACAGGTAATATTGTTTAAAGAATTTATACCCGGAAACCAACTGATCAATTTACTCAGAAATGATAGAAAATTATCGAGGGATCATTCTAATCTATCCTGAACGCCCATCATAACATTTAGAAAGAGAATGTGAGAGGGTGTATGTATCCCATGGCGTTTGCTCATAATTAACTAGCGATAGCTGGAACTGGATATAGTGCCTTATATCCCGTGAACTGTCGCATAGCCTGCTGTATTGTGAGTCTGATTTTAAATAATGTCTAGAGCCACTGCAATTTCCTGAAATAAGGATTTCCACAATCCAAAGACAAGTACACACGTTCTTGCTTTAATAAGGGTTATGAAGTGTGAACAGGGTGTGCACTGTGCTCTTGTACGTGGAATACTTAAATGTAGAATGTAGAGCTTTTTTGTTCAAGAGAATCATCGAGCAAGTATTATTCTGGTGTTCCAGAACCACAGTTTGTTTCGGAAACATGGGTCAAAATATATGCTTTCTATTTTTATTCACAGCTATATTCCATGCGGGATTTTCTTAAACGTTTGATATGGTATTACCTGTGGAACTTAAAAGTGCAAGATTTTTTCTGTTTTTTAAGATAGCGTGTAATGCTGTGAGAATCAACATATTAACAGTCCCCGAGAGTCAATTGTGCTTATTGAGGGAATAAGGGGGTAGTTTATACAAGGTAAAATAACAGACGGGATTTTTCAATTAAATTACTCTACTCTCAAATTATTCGTACGTGTTGTACAGTCATATTATGGCAAATGCCTATTCACTCATCTACATCTTTTAAATATTGACCTTATAATCCAGTGGCTTTTGACCTCTTATAAACACTGTAGCAAGCTGTCATAATGAAGCCCTAAAATATGGCATGCAATCACTTTATATATATATATATCTTTTTGATACATTTTTGAAAAGAATCTGAGCATTCTGAAGCTTTATACCCCAGTATGACTTTGAACTGTTATTTCCCTATAGTTACACTTAAGTGAACCGGGGGGGTTCCTAGTACCCTCCAAATTTGTAGAAGCAATTATTAAAAGTCCCCCGGAGGTCCAAATTGTGCTTATTGAGGAATAAGGGGTAAAGTTTATACCAGGGTAAAAAACAGACGAGATTTTAATTAATTACTCTCAATTACTCGTACATAGTTGTACGATTCATATTAATGACAAAATTCCTATTCACCACTTAATCTACATCTTTTAAATATTGACGCTTATAAGGCAGTGCTTTTGACCTCTTATAAACACTGTAGCAAGCTGTCATAATGATGCCTCTAAATTTAACCATTTGAAAACTTTGACCCAAATGGTTTCTAAATTGCTGTAAGACATTCCTTGACCAAGGGAGTTACAACACTCTGGTGTCATAAGAACATTCCCAATTATATTATCAAATTGGCTTCCGGGCTGGAGGTTTTTTTTCGAATCGGTGCACCCTCCTAAACTCACGAATATATCAAGTTTTCCAGGTTTTTTTCCCAGAGCACAACTATCCCCAATGGAATGTCCCCACCAATTCTTATAACCAGATTTTGTATTTTTGACAGAATAGTCGTAAACTCCGTAATTTTTGAACTTTGGTTCCTTTTGAACTTGGCATCAATAAAGCCCATATTTACAAGTCGCATAAATATGTTCCTTTAATTTCAGACATCCAGGATAATCATTTTCGAGTGGCCTACTTTGCGATTGAGATATGGTCACGGCTTCATTTCTGAAGACAACCTGAAGATTTTAAACGAATTCCACTCTCTGTAAATCCCCTATCCCATTTAAATCATGTAGAGATAAATTTTCAAACACTTTTCCGCCATCTCCTCGTTTCTTATTTATCATACCAAAATGAGGCAACCTGGGAAACTGCAATATTTTAGAAATTTGACCTGAGTATTTGTTAATTAAATGTGAATGTTTAATGCTGTAAGATTTATAATACTGTTGCCTCTCCCTTGCGTGGCCAGTAAAAGGTCTGTCCCTGGGCTCATGTTTATTCCTTTAATGTATATTCTGTTATTTTTTTAAATTGTAATCAATAAAGTGATGGGGGATTATAATATCATATATCTTTTTGATACCTTTGGAAAGAATTTGAGCCTCCTGAAGCTTTACAACACCGCCAGTAATGACCTTGAACTGTTATTTTTCCCTATAGTTTAACACTTAAAAGTACCGGGGGTTCCGAGGGACCCTCCGAATTTGTTATCGCGCTGGCCGCTTACGGCGTGGGAGTTTTGCGCCGAAATTGTCTGTAACTGTCTGACTTTCAATGTGCTTCTGTTCATATCAAAAAATTCATCGGCCAGCCGTTAATGAATTAATTAGCGAGGCTCTCCCCCCCCCCCCCGCTACTGACTGAAGTTGTCTGAGAATATTTAAGAAAATCAAAGAACCAAAGCATTTTTTTTTTTGCTGATATATGTTCCACACATACATTAAGTAAAACAATCTTTAACATTAAAAATAAGTCCCTTTAAAGTGCTGAAAACCAACAATTTCATTGTGGACGTTGCTAAAACACCGTTACTGGGCAAAGCATATGGTAAAATGACTGTATTTTGCCAACACCCGTTTAAAATCCATGATTCCTAAAACTTCAATTTTTTTTTCAATATATGTAAATTTTTGGGTTCTTCTAGAGTAATTCAACCATAAAATAAGATTGGTATTGATATTGGTCGTGGAATCCAAAAAAAGGAACTTGAGATATTAACTTGTATTTAAATATAATTATTGTTCGTTAAATAGTCAATAATGATGTCAAAATCATTTTTTATATTCTCAAATACATTGTTTTTAAACCTCACAGTATAGTGTCTTGTATTAGACTAGTTGAAGGAAACTATGATCTATGATCAGTGGCGTACCAGTGGGTGCCGGGGGCAAGCTGGCCCCCTCGGACCACAAAAAAAAATCGTGGAGCCAAACTGGGAAGGCCCAAAGGGCGAAGGAAAGATACGAAATAAAGAAACAACGGGAACGCGAAGAAAAAGTGGAAATTCGAAAGTAAAAATCTTTCCCTTTCCGACTCCCGTTCCCCCCTTCCTCATTGTCACATCTGCACTCATCTCTCACCCCGTTGCCCCCTCACCCGACACGTGGCCAGCTGCCCCGCTCGCCCCCCTGTTTTCCACTCCAGAATACAGAGTGAAGAGGGGAAGAATAGGACAAAAGCATAGAGTAAGAAGAGAATGTAAGGGGCAAAGGGTGCCCCCCCCCCCCCGGGGGGCTCTTCCGAATTTGAAACCCGACTGGAAAAAAAAATAGGCGGTTCTACCCGGCGAGGCGAGCGCGAGCCGGAAAAAAAAATGTGTATGAAAAAATCGGGAAACTTCTGGAGTCTGCGGGTCTGGTTACGCCCCTGATAATGATACAATGTGTCTAAATGAATTCAAATAAATGCACATAACACTCACGATGTAATATTTTTTCAATCAAGTCACGAAGTCATAAGGCCATAAGAAGAACGTTTTAAGGAATAAGGACATTTAAATTGGTTTTCAAAAATAAAAAAAAAACTCCAAACCAAGTTCCCCAAGACAGTTCGAAATGTCTTAGCTTTACCTGCGACGAGTGTGAGTGCAAAGAAAGTAGTTTAAAAAACTGTTATAAAAGGGGGGGGAAACCCCCCACCCCCCCAATTGAAAGTGTTTTTCCCGTTCAAACGGAAAATTCGGGGTGATAAAAATGCAAATTATTTTGTGCAAATTCTTCCTGACAAATTCTGATTACATTTCTCCGCGTTTCCTCCGATGATGTTTGTTAGACCAAAGCATCTGTGCCACCATTTAAAGAAAAGTCGGGTCGGGTCACATTTTCTTACGTTAGTCTGGGTTTTTCAGCCTTATTAAGACGTCACCAACTTTTCTGAATAATATACGGAAAGCGCCGTAGTGAGTGTAAGTCTGAAAGTTACACCTGGAGCATCAAACAAAAAGGTGTTAGTGTGTTTCTTTACGCGTCAATGCAAGTTTCAATACAATACAATCCCAATATGCATGGATTTATTTCCAAGTGCTAGTTACAATGTCGCGACCTTCACTCTTCAGGGAAAGACGTGAACATCGGGCTGTTTGAGCTCAGGATTTGTTGGATTGCGCAGAACGTTATATGCTTGTAAATTGATAAGGTCGTAATGTGAAACAAAGAGGTGTGAGAGAGAGAGAGATTTGAAAGAGAACTTATTATTTCTGTCGTTGTTGTTGTATAATGAAGACGTTGGGACTTTTTGTTGTTTTCAGTTTCTATCATTGTTCCAGGGCTTGTGGAGGCGCGTGGAACATCTGTCAAGGTCTTTGCTTTCGAAGCAGAAAGTGAAGTTCGAATTGCAGAGGAACGCGTTCATTCTCCAAAAGACCTAACTGAACTTTATCGCAATCAGAAGCAAACACTCCCGCACACACTACGAGTTACAATATTCCAAGGACACAGTTCAGTGGGTTGGACTTGTACATACATTGATATGGACGACCTGTGTGGCATGGGTATCATATATCAGACCCCAAAAACCAAGGGGTGTATTTTCAAGATAGGGTAAGGAAAGCACTGAAGCTGTTGGCAGGAATGAGAATTACTGCTCATGGGCACCAGATCATAACAAAACTCAACTCTATCACAAAGTTTCCTCGAAGGGGAATCGCATGGTGGTAGTTAATACCAAGCAGCAGCCACCACAATAATGCATTCGCCTCCCACGAAACGTCAGGTTGTCAGACTAGTCTCAATTAAAACACGTCCACAGACTTTTAGGTGCACTGTGGCACAGATTAGGCTTCAGCGGTGTAATTGTTTTACGAAAGTGAAGCTTGAACCATTGCTGAAGCTGAACCAAGACTTTACCGTGAAAGTTCCTGTGCGAGGCGCAGGAAAATGCCTAGCACGAGTCCACGTCAGTGGGAATCCAAAGAGAGAAAGATGATTGAATAAGACATTGGGTTCGTAATCGGCCCAAGTAACTGATTTCTGCGCAGTTAATAGTGTTTATATACCAGTTACCGCCGAGAAGGGTGGGGTTCTCAAAGGGGGGTAATTGCCCCGGGCCGGGTCCTAGGGGGCCGGGGTCCTTGGGGCCCCTGTAAAAAAAAAAGTCAGCCCTTTGCCGTTTGACCCAAAAGTCACAGAGGAGGAGAACAAGTAGAGACTCAATTTACGTTGGAGAAAATACTCTTGTAACCACAAAAATTTCCATTTTTTTCCGCTACGCGCGGTTAAAAAAACTTAGTGCAGAGCCTCTCTTGGTTTGAGAAAGAAATTTCACAAAAAACAATTACGATTTTGTTTTATAAACGGTTGGTCATGAATATAAAGTGGACTTATTACCCTATTTAAATTGTTTCTATCAAATATAATGAGAAAATGGGTTTTGAAAAGGTCTGAACATTGATAAGGTCGCGATTTCGTGCCTGCACCCATCCACGGGCCGCTTATATATGAACTCTCCATGAAACACGTTTAATAGGCATATGATTATTGAAACAAGCTACATTTTACTTTTATAAACGTTATCATACTCTTCATTAAAACGTGAAAACACTACAAACTGATGTCTATCTGCACCCTTAATTGAAATTGTCAAAAATTTCCCGTGTCATTATGTTGGTCCAACTTTTTTGTGTCAGACGTAGTGACGCCAATTATGGTCGTTCTGAGGTGGAAAAGTGTTGATGAAAACTCTTCTTTTTCCGAATCGGAAAAATAAACTAGGGGTCTTTACAAAACTTTCCGAATCAATCAAACCGCCAGCGATGTGATGGGTGTCACGTTTATCAGCAATCTGCGATTGTGATTGCACCCCCGATGGAGAATTGAGCATGAAGTGCTTAAGAACCACGAAACCGCGGTACGAGACGAAAACATTGTGAAACTAGAAAGTCCAAGAGGTAAATGAAGAAAATGGGAAAAAATAAGAGGGTAAAGAGGTGAATCTCTATCACCAAGGGGAAACCGCCCCTTCACTCTGTCCTCCCTCTGCGAACGCCCTTTGGCAACTACTACGCCTCGGCCCTATGTTCCTCCTCTTCCCCTCCCTCGCTCCTCCTAGCATTTACCCGTCTGACAGGTTGCCTTGCCCCCCCCCCCCTGGCTCTTCAGAATTTTTTGAACCGACTTTCAAAAAACTATTGTCTACCCGGCTATCGCAGCGAGCCGGAAAAAAATTGGTGTATGAAAAATCGGGAAACTTATTGAGTCTCGGGTCTGGGTTCACGCCCCTGATATGATACAATGTTGTCTAACTTAAATTCAAATAAATTCTGACATCACAATCACTAATGTAATATTTTTTTTTCAATCAAGTACACCACTGAGTCATAAGGGCCATAGGAAGAACGTTTAAAAGTACATAAGGCCATTTAAATTGGTTTTCAAATTAAAAAAAAAAAAACCTCCAAACAACCAGTTCCAACATTTCGAAATGTCTTAGCCTTTACCGGCCGACGTGTTTGAGTGCAAAGTAGTTAAAACTGTTTATAAAAAGAACAATTAATTTTTCTTTCTTCCCCCCTTCTCGTTCAAACGGATTCGGGGTAATAAAATGCATTATTTTGTGGGCAAATTCTTCTGCATTCTGATTAGATTTTCTCCGTCGTTTTCCTCTCCCGATATGTTTGTTTAGACCAAAGCATCTGTGCCACCATTTAAAGAAAGTCGGTCCGGGTCAATTATACTTAGTCCTGGGTTTCAGCCTATAAGACGTCACCAACTTTTCTGGCATAATGTCGGATAGAGAAAGTTGACGTGTTAAGTTCTGAAAGTACGGCCTTGAGCATCAACACAAAAGGTGTTCGTGGTCGTTTCTCTTTACTCGTTTTTCAATGAATTTCAATACAATACAATCCAATCTGCACTGAGATTTATTCTCAAGTGCCTAGTACAAATGTCGCGACCTTCAAAAACGTCTTCAGGGCAAAGACGTGAACACGTGCTGTTTGAGCTAAGATGTTTAGGATTTGCGCAGAACGTTATATGCTTGTAAAATTGATAAGGTCGTAAATGTGAAAACAAAGGTGTGAGAGAGAGAGAGAGAGAGATTTTGAAGAACCTTAATTTTTCTGTCGTGATGTGTATAATGTATACGTTGGACTTTTCCGTGTTTTCCGTTTTCTATAATTGTCCAGGGACTTGTGGAGGCGCGTGGCACATCTGTCAAGGTCCTTTGCTTTCGACGCAAATTTTCGATGCAGCAAGGACGCTTTCTACTCCACAATCCCTAACTGACTTAAATCGCAATCCGAAGACACCACTTCCGGCAACAAGCACTAACGAGTTTATCATATCCAAGGACACAGTTCAGTGGTTTGTAGCTGTGTACTACATTGTACATGAACTGACCTTGTTTAATCTGGGTATCATATATCATCCCCCAAACCATGGGTGTATTTTCTAATATATTGGTGAGTGAAAGCTAACTAAGCTGTGCCAAGGGAATTGAGAAATTTACTAGCTCATAGTCCACAGATCATCAACTAACTCCCAACTCGCCCTCTAACTCAACCGCCTCACAAAGTTTCCTCGAAGGAATCGCATTGGTGGTAGTTCTACCAAGCAGCAGCACCACCATAATGCCTCTGCCTCACAACGAAAGTCGGTTTCAGAACTCCAGGTCTCACTAAAACAATGTCCCCAGACTTTTAGTCACCTTGGGCCCAGATCGCTTTCACGGTGTCAATTGTTTAAGCATTGAAGCTGAACCATTGCTGAAGCTGAACCAATCTTTAACCTCTAAAGTTTCTGTGCGAGGCGCAGGAAAATGCGATCACGAGTCCACTGTCCGTGTAATCAAAGAGAGAGATTGATTGCCTAAGAAGGACTTGGTTAACGTATACGGCCAAAGTAACTGTTTCTGCGCATTAAAATATTGTTGTCATTATCCATACCCACCAAACCGGCCACACCCCCCTGCCGAAAGGGGGGTCAAAGGGGGTAATTGACCCCGGGCCCGGGGTCCTAAGGTGGGGCCCGGGGTCCTTGGGGCCTGTAAAAAAATAAAAGTTCAGCCTTGCGGTTGTGACAAAGTCAACAGAGGAGAACAAGTGAACTCAACTTACGTGAGAAAATACTCTGTAACCCACAAAAGTTCCATTGTTTTTTTCGCGCTAAACGCGCGGTTAATAAATAATTAGTGCAGAGCCTCTCTTGGTTGAGAATTTACACAAAAACAATTAAGATTTTTTGTCTAAAACGGTTGGTCATGAATATTAAAGTGATACTATCTTACCTATTTCAAATTTGTTTCTATCAAATATCATGAGAAAATGTTTGGAAAAGTGGGGAACATTGAATAAGTTCCGCGCCTGCGTGCCTCCACCCATCCCCGGGCCGCTTTCATATATGAACTCTCCATGAACACTTTAAACATAGGCCCTATTATTATTTGAAACAGCTACAGTTTACTTTTTACTAACCTTTATCATAAAACCTCTATCATTAAAAAGTGAACACTTACAAATGAAATTTCTCTCTGAATCTAATGAACGTTGTCAAATTTCGCGTTCCCATTTATTTTGACACTTTTTTTTTTTTTTTTTTTTTGTGTCAGAGTGACCAATTAATTGGTCGTTATGAGGGTGGAAAAGTGTGAAACTTCTGTTTCCGAATCGGAATAAATCAGGTGTCTTTCACCAAACTTTCCGAAAGCAATCACCGCAGCGATGTCATTGGTTTGTCCACTGTTTATTATCGCAAATCTTGGCGATTGGGGTGATTGGCCACCCGACTGTGTAATTGATCATGTGACGTGATCTAAAGACCGGCGACAACCACGGTTTATTGTTTGACCGGAAAACCTTATGGCACTTGTTTAGTGCACAAGCAATGCAGCTGCATTATCACGCTTTTATGCACAATACTGTGTTTCATTTACTGTTTTTGGTATGAGTATTCATGAATCTAAAATGATACACACTTCCTCCCAAATTTAAATTTGCATTGTGGTGTATTTTTCTTTTGGTGTCAAATTTCCTCAATTTCCCGATTGTTTTGAACTTCCCAGATGTGTTAAACCTTGACACAGAAACTATTCAATTTGACACGGAAATTATTCTGTTTGAAAACGATGGTTGTCTATTCCGATTCTTTTTTTAACGAACAAAAAATGTTCATTTGACGCGGATTTTTAGTGAATTCTAACACTTTTCTGTGTCATTTTCCATCTGAACACATTTTCCCGTGTCGTTTTGACCATAATTTGTGGTTTGCCCGGCGGACTATTTTCCGTGTCGAAGTTGACACTTTTGGTGTCAAATTTACCATACTAGAATAAGAGTGTGTTTCTATCAATTTCATGAGAAAATGTGTTTTTGAAAGTTTTGGGGGTGAAAAAAAAAAAACCCATTTTGGCATGGTTTTTCCACACGCGGACGGGGACACCCCCATCCGCACCCACCCTGGGCCGTCCTTCCATAACACTCTACATATTATACGTAAAAACACAAAAAGCTTAAAACCACACACATTAGTTGAATCACACATGTACGGACGGCGGCGCATGGCCGCTCAGCACTGTTACTACTGCATCATTGCGTATCCGGGGGGGGCAGGGGGAGCTCCCCCTGTGGGGAATCATGCCCCTCCCCTCTTCCCCCTAAAAAAAAATAATATATGCTTGCCCCCTGAAAATATTATTTCCCCCTCTTAACCCCCTGAAAAAAAGCTGGTTACGCCACTGACTTTCATATCCCACACCCCCCCCCGTCATGGGGGTCTGGAAAACACAAGTTGGTAAAAGGGGGCCCGTAACCCAAGGTTCCCCCCGGGCCCGCAATTTCCTCGGCGGCCCTGATTTAGACTTTTAATACTCTGGAGTATGTCAAGTGCAAAAACTGCACATTTGATTGAAAATGAATAAATGTCATCACAATTTCCTTTCCGATATCAGTGACCAGTAGATGTACGTCACACTGCATTGACTCGAGCAAATAATAGCAACTGTTGATATCCGTAAAATCCGCTCGGTATGCAGAAAATAAATCACTTCAAATTACTTTTATCTGGAAGTACCGAGCCATTGTTATTACCCATACCAGTTTAAAAGATTTCAGGTGCTCATCACCGATTAGATTGAGCTAATTTTTTCATGACGCCAAAGCACAAGATCTTGCCCTCTTTCACGAATAATAAACCTTGGCTTCTATGCGCGTTCAATTATATGTCATCATTGTTTTCCGAAAAGGAAACAGATGAACAAAAGGCATGAAAAGAAGTTGTTTTGGCAGACTGTGACCAACATCTTGGTGGCAAAAACACAACTTAACTTACAGTACCTTGTTGCCGCTAACCCGCATTTCTATTCAATTTTAATTACCGTGTTGTTATATAGGCCGCTCGAACCCCCTTCTTTTTTTCTAAATATGCATGGTGGCAAATTGAATAGAAGGGGGAGGGGGGGGGGGGGGTGTGGTGGGGAGGAGTCAGCAATAAGTTATGGATTTTGGTTCTGCACAAAGTTTGTTAGGTCCAGCTTACCCGTCAACATATCCACCATGAGTTTGTTCACATTAGTTTTTTTTTTGCATAAAAGAACATATACATTCAAACTTATTGAACTCACAGAGACCTCAAAGTTTGATTTTCATCGCGAACGAGGCCAGCTCAATCCAACTGGGTCGACGTTTCAATAGAAGTCCCAAGTAAAATACAAAGGAGGTATTGCCATTGATTCCGTCCTGCGCTGCTGAACAACATCATAGAAAGCATGACGGAATCAATGGCAATACCTCATTTGCGTACTTGGGACATCTATGTGAATTGGGCGGGGATAGCGAGTCTATAACGCCTGACATCTTATCAACTGTATGGACAGTAACAATGGCTCTGCAGTTCTAAATAAACAAAGGGGAATCTGAAGTGCTTTGTCCCTTGAATACCAGGTGGGTTTTACTTATCAATAACGCCATTATTTGCTTGAGTCAATGTAGCATAGTGTTATGTCCCTTGGTCCCCGATATTCAGAAAAGAAATTGAGATTGCATTTTATTCATTTTCATGAACATGTACAACCTTTACAATTGCCATAACCAATAAATGGTAATTATAATATTTATTATTATTTATAGTGGGGAAATGTTTTACTTCTGCGAAGTATGCAATCAAAATGAATAATTTTCCTTTGATCCCATGGCCAATAGATGGTTTTTAAAATCTGAAATTTCTTTACTAACTTTATTGATAAATCATTTTGCCCTGTATTATATTCTGCTGTTCTTGATATATTAAGCGCCTTGATCTAGATGTAAAGAGACGTGGTATAAATATGTATGAGTCCATTTAACGGTCCGGTGCTACTGCCGGACCCGATGTCATAAACTACCGTATCCGCGTAACTTAGTGTCCTACCACCCATCTGTCTATTGTGTTCGCCATTGAGTGCTGTATGCATCGTTTGTTTCAGCACTGTACCCAAATGGCGTTAAAAAGGTCACGATTTATTCCGTACATGTTGCTATGGTAGCTAGGACACTCTCTCATGGGGGACACTCAATTTCTTTACACCGGCAATGTTGCCGTAGCCGGCAGTATATTGCCAGTTGTGGCAAAATAAAAACAAGCATCCCTGCAGAATTCGAAAACATTTTTTGAATGGGGACTTTGGTTAAAATTTGAAAATTCAAATTTGTCACTTTTTCGTTTTTATTGAAGAAATTTTAGGTTAACACTTAAGTGCCCAAGCTAAAAAAAAATCCGTTAGGGCCCGGGGGGTTCCTAGGGACTCAAGCCAGATAACCATTTTCCCATGTGAGTTCGATCATTTACAACTAACACAAGTAATGGGGGTCACGGAAAGAACCACATACCCACAATAACGATGAAAATCCGAACTTTGACCACTGACATATGGCCAATTGAATTGGTCACTCTCTGAGTGGTTGCACATTTCCATCCTCCGATATGTTTTTGAACCAAAATAATTCTTATCTCTACTCTAGAATAACCAATTAGAACATTATTTGAATATAGCCAACATTTTACCAATTTGTATTTTTTCCCTCAAACAATCAAATTCACCTTCCCATACGGTCATTACAAAATTAAAATTGGATGCTTTCCGCATATAACAGGGTTATTTGATTAATATTATTATTATGAATTACTTGCCCTCCCAATGTATATATCTGAGAAAATAAATCGCCACGATTTTAAGTTAACACATTATTTTTTTTTAATTAGCAAAATAGTTATTTTTCAACTTCCTTTAGTGCCCAAGGGGGGGGGGGCGCCTAGGGACCCAACCTAATTATTCTAATGAAGCCGTGTGCCGATTTCATTTTTTTTTTTAATCATGTAGAAAGCGTATTCATAAGTCAGACAAATATCAAAACAAAATCCTTGAAAAGAAATTGATTGGTAACCCAATAAATCGCAAAAAAAAATCCAATCAAATGTTGGGTACTATGGAGCCCCCCTGTTTTAATAGCACAAAATAATAGACCTGCTCCTTGCGCCCCAAAACCAGGACAAAGTCCGCCAGAAGACTTTGGGAGAAGAGATCATACAATCTTGTGTAACTCAATAGAAAACACAGATTTCACGGCATAATATTGATTTTTTGGTGGACAAAAGAAAGAGCAATGTTTACATGTTATACAAAGCAATTTTTAAAGCTGGTTTGTCCCAAGCAGTTTCAATCCTGTGCATATCTCAAAATGACAATTTTCCGACTTAATCCGGGTTTCGTGGGAGCAGTCACATATGTTTTATTCGTATTTAAACATTATTTGACCGGAATACTTTGTTTGCAACTCACTTTTCTAATATCTACAAATGCCCTTATTAGATTAAAGGCTGACTCAGCGATTTGGAAATATAATTATTTTGAGTAGAAATTAAAAATAGTCAGCTTGAACTAAGGTAGTCACCTAAAACGTTAAATTCCAAAGTTAGAGATGAATCGAATTTTCCGTTTTCATGCAGTAAACATTTATGCACAGTATAACAGTGCCATAGGATACCGTGTATAACAAAAAAATCCGGTGTGGCAGGAGATATGGTCCGCCGGGCTCACAGTCCGGGAACAATGGTGAACAATAGGGCAATCGATTCAGTTGGCTCTTCACGTAACATTAGTTTCACGCTTTATTCCGTTGTCGTCTATGGAGCCCGGACTGTGGTTCCTGCCGGACCATATCTCCTTTCACACCCGATTGAGTGCGCCCTCATCGGGAAATCTTTGAGTTAGCCTTTAACTTGCCAACTTTAAATTTACCGCGCTTGGAATGCATTGTGGGAAACAATACTGCCGTACCCGCCAACACATTGCAACACGGCAACATTGCTGGTTCCGGCAGCCGGCCCGAACTGTTTATATTTAAACGTTTTTTGTTCTGGTTTAATTTTCTTCAGTGCATTTCCTATTGTGTAAAAGGGGGATGACTCGATTCCAGTATATAAAGTTTTCATCTTGGTAGAATAGGCTTCATTCCCATACCCCATCCGCAAGGTTTCGCGCCGATATTTCAATCCATTTTGATGTGAGAGCTGAAATCATAAGTTTTAAGCCTTATAGAGTACTATTTAAAAATAATATTGGTCGACCAACAAGGGGCACATTTTTCTCCTAACTTTCAAACCAAACATCCTTAAGCCCTATGTTCAC
Organism: Ophioderma brevispina; assembly: GCA_023653785.1. NCBI lineage: Eukaryota > Metazoa > Echinodermata > Ophiuroidea > Amphilepidida > Ophiodermatidae > Ophioderma > Ophioderma brevispina. The sequence goes on along the minus strand of JAMKCH010004695.1, from coordinate 59,328 downwards.
AGGGTAATTATGAAAAATAGTAGTTTTCTTCAGATACCAGAAATTTGACCACTTCCGGTAAATCTGGGGTTCTGGTGAAGAGCCTATTTGCGACTGGGATATGTCCCTTCAAGGGCATTGAATCGGGCCGACCCAATTGAACCAAAATTTATTACGGACAATGTATTATGGGCAATGTATATGTACATGTATATCAGTAGAATCCTTGCAAGATTTAATTGATGACGAGTGAAAAATCAACAATGATTGACTGATATAACCATTAATTTAGTGATACTTCGTTATTTTTGAATGATTTTTTTTTTTTAATATTTAGTTGCGATTCTTGTTGAAAACCAGGTAAAGCCATCTTTATGGATCTGCAACTCAGCAAATTTGAGGAAGATGAACATTGTATCGAGAGGAAAGAGTTCGTGACTAGTATGGTGAACACGACATGTAATGTCAATAAAATTTTTGTTTATCAACCGACTCATTGCAATTGCCCTGCAAAGTTCTGTTGAACGACAAAACATGACCAATTCAAACTTTAACAGACAGTTGGTAATGTCAATAAAATTGTTGTTTATCAACCGACTCATTGCAATTGTGCTGCCAAAGTTCTGTTGACCGACAAAAAATGACAAATTCAAACTTTAACAGACAGTTGTCGAGGGATAGGGCACCAATCCAATATTTATGTTTGGAGGAATGGATTTTAATTTAAATTTTTAAAAAGAATTTACAGAATTCATATTCATGCGGTTGATCTCACTATCTTTAGAAAATATGTTCCCATTGTTTCTTGGAAAAGAATGCATCCTTTCCCTTTATGATAAGTGTGGTTAAGATCAATCTGCAATTTATTCATTTATCGGACAAGCATGACTAAAAAACAGCAATTATAACTATACATAAGGTTTTCCGATGAGCTCGAAAATAATGTTTTATACAAAATTTAGTCAAATATGTGGCGATAGAAACATGTTTATAGCAATTTAATTATATAATCGTATACTTGTGGTATATCACTTTTTATTACCGTATACTGCTCATGAATGAAAAATACGGCACTGCGATATATAACATTTATCTCTCGCTATTTCATTACTTACCTTAATTATAAATGTGAACTAAGATCTGAAACAATACATTTGATCTGCTTTTATTCAACATTCAGTTTATCAATTATTATTCTCAAGATGCCAGAAGTAAATTGTCACTTTTGACTTCCTCAGTTCCTCTATTGGCAAAAAGTCGACAAAACCACGGCGCCAATGCGCTGTCAAATAACAACAAACCAAGCTACGTTTACACAACAGAAGACAGACTATACCTTTCAATTGGCATTGGCATAAATGAATAGACTGCATCGGCTGTAATTGCGTCACTCTTAACGATTTCTATTTATTTACTTATTTGATCGAAAAATACGCTTTTACAACAGCGGCAGCCCGCCAATCATGACGGTGCGTTCATATACCGAGTAACCTAATAAATAATGAGACATGACCCCCAAAACCACATCACACACACAAACAAACAATTAGGGCAATGTCGTGCTATATAAATACCCATGACAGGCAAACGCAATGAAGTGCAAAACTTGGGAAGTCGTTTGTGCATCCATGGTACGGAATGTCACAGGGGCATAACCGACATTGCCATATTTGTACAAGTACATTAGCACATCCAAAAGCAAAACATAATGTAAGTATCCATAGTACATGAGGTAAATGTAATTATCTACAGGTTTATACAGATAAATATACAAGTATATTTTTAATATAACAGCAATTAAAAAATAACTTACAATATCATGTAGGATAGTCTACGTTTCCAGGCTTGCTTTATGTACGACTTACCAAAAGTTATCAAAAATATCAGCAACATTCTCATCATTACAAGTACAGTTAATACCACCTAACATCATTGTTCCTTTACGGGCAAGCTACTGGGAATATATTATTCCCAGATTATCATGGCGGTTTTGTTGTAAGGTTTCTTTCAAGGTTGGGCAAATCACGATTCTTTTTTGTTAATTATCAGGACAAACAGAACTGTTGGATGTCTTCATACCATGGTGCACAATGAACATACATTATCGTGATCACACGACATTTGCTAAGTTCTATTAGCTAATGTAGTGTAGTGGATCTAAGTTTAACTCACACACTTACTCTGGAAAAATCAGTTTTATCACGAAGATATTTTTCCATTATAGGCGCTTTCTGTATTAGTGAGTAAGTCGCGAGTGATGATTTCCTGTTAATCTCCTCCTCATTCCATAAGATGTATGGAAGGTAAACTATTAAGGTAGCATTGTTAAGTGAGCAACCATTGCAGTCCAATAGGTGCATTGCCGATTAGTGCTTGATCCAAAATGGTATCGATGTCATAATTACAGTTGGTACATGTCTTAACATATTGTCAAGAAATTTAAAACGAAGCCGGTCCGCCTTTGATAGGTTGAGAATGGTGTTTGTCTTGTATGACCTAAGTCGGTACCCTCCAAGGATCACCATATAATACCTCTTTAGGAGTGTTTCTGGTGGCTTTCAAGATAAAACGCGCCATTTGCAATTGTAAGGACTCAATTTGATAATATTGGTTGTTGGATTAATCCAAACGCGAAAGCATAGTTAATAGTGGAAGAGCGATGTTGCGCCATAGAAGATCACCATAAACGCGGTTATAATCGTCGAACCGATCAATAATTAACTTGATGTAGGCGATAATTTTGTTGCCTTTCATGACAGTTGTTCAATGTGGTAATGATCCGAAAGGGTTCTATGGATAGAGTACCCAAGATTATTTATATGTGTCAACTCGGGAATTGTGTGATCACCAACTATCCAAATTTATTAACATCAATACGTTGACCAATTATAAGTACATTAGATTTCTAATAATTGATATGTTAGGTTCCCAAGAATTGCAAATTGCGCTGCTAAGTTGAGCATCTTATTCCAATTATTCGGTCGTTAGCGAGTAGGACGCAATCGTATGCCAAAAACAAAGACTCCCACATTGTCACGCCGTGAATTGCAGATACCTAGCTCACTTCTCTTAAAATCTCGTTGAATTCGGCATAAATATACAATACAAAATTGGTGAGAGGGCACAGCCCTGTTTCACGCCTTCATCTAGTCAACAAAGTCGTCAGTGTCTCAATTTCACGAGTCTACTTTCCCTGGACCCCATATAAAACTGATTTATATCTTCAGACGCTGAACCTATCCCCAAGTTCCAAACTGCCAATAACAAAGCATCTCTCATGACCATATCGAATGCCTTTTGGAAATCCAAAAATGCTACAAATGTCTTTTTACCTCGGCGAGTCATACAAGCTGGCAATAGATTTGGAGCGTAAAATGTGATCTTCGCCAAGCCGGACGATGATAAAACCACCTTGAACCTCAGATAATGTGTTGTCTTCTCAAGAAAGTGCTTGAATAGATTGGCAACATACGATAAAAATTTTTGGAAAAAACACGAAGTGAGAATATCCTGAGTTGTTCAGATCACGCCGATCACCTTCTTGAGGATGGGAACGATAACGGATTTGTGCATTGAGACAGGGGTCTTTGTCGAAGAAAATGTCATTCTCTTTAAAAAGAGATAACATGGTAGTTTGAAGACACTCACCACCATTTTGAGGCGCTCTTGTGATCAGGTTCAATACCCGGTGAGTTGTTATTTTGGCAATAAGCAAAAGCATCGTTAACAATATCAAGATTAAATTGTTGTCAGAGAGGAGGTTAATATTATGATAGTTAAGATTATCGTCATACTACTAGGTCTAATGGAGCTAAACATTTTCTTAATTTGAACTGTTAAGCTACGATCACTTTCCAAGGGTACGCCAGTAGTGTAAGGCAGTGTGGTTCATTCCTTCTGTCAGAGTAATCTCATTATTACCTGGTATTTTGTAAACAATACAAATCCTGGCTTTTGTGATTACCGTCTTCAAAACTGTCCAGAAATGCGCCAGCTTTGCCGCCTTTATTAGCTAAGTCGATAGGACTGATGACGCGATCTCTGGATCTTGGATGTGCGCACCGAAGTTTTGACGTGAAACACGCCTTTCTTGGAGAACATTTCCACAATGATTATCACTTGTTAAATCTTTGGCAGATTTTCTTTCACGCTGTTATCGAACCATGAACTACACCTCTTATCCCTATTAACACGTCTAGCACCAATTGTAGTAGATGCCGCCGCGATAAATTTTCTTTCAAGAGTTCCAGCATAAACAATTGACATGTCATCAAACGTTGCGGATCCCAATCTTTATAAGTCTCCCTTAATTGACTGAAAAAGGTGTGAAGTCCTGATCTTTTTTAATGCCCCAATAAACCTTCTCACGGTTGACTTATATGGTCTGTTATTATCTTTTTTGTAAACTAAGAGAGAGAGTTTTAATAGAAGAACATTGTGATCACTCCCTAAGCCAATATATCTATCCTCATCAACACTAAACTCTTACGCGATACAGGAATTATGTACATAGCCTATAATCAAGTTGTACTCTTAAAATTACCACGAAACAAGATAAAATTACCTACACAATAACGAGTCAATTAAGAATATTTAAATTTGAGTATCCTCTGAACATTACAAAGCCGTCGCCGTTGGATATTAGGATAGGATCACCGTTAGGAAGTCCTGCCAATTCTGGCATTCATATCTGACGTGGCGTCATCTATGTGATATCCTTGCAATACGTAAAATTTCAGACAGAAGCTGATTATAAAGTTCACGTGCAGTTAGAACACGATTGAAATAGAATTCGAAACCCATTTGAGGCAATCGATTACTTGTTTATCTGGAGCCCACTAGGTTCATGTTATATAACAAGACTGCGTTTACTCAAAACACGACAGAATATATATTTCAATTGGCTAAATTGAATAGCCCGGTATTATAGTTGGCAAAATAGTAGTCGCGATAAAATGAGCTAAATAGATTCCAAACGCACGAGAGGCATGGTCCAATCGACTTCTTATCTGGAGCATAGGTTTCACAACTGCCGCAAGAAAATCTCATGACATTTTCAAATCCTCAAACTAATATTAATAGATTTAAGAGGAAATTTTCATTGCGGCTAGGCTGCCGGTTAAGCTGAGCGATACATAACAAAAACAGCAATTATTCTTAGGGCGTAAAACATTTCAAATAGTACGATCATTTCACTATGAAGCATGCGAGGCAAACCAATAGAACAAAACATAGCCTATTATGATGTCATTCATATTGCCTTGAAGGTAAAAAAATCATAGTCCCTTGTAATTTCACATGGGTGTACATAGTTGCAACCAAGGGAAACACATTGCCATTGATAGCTATGCGGCTTGTGTAGTGGCGTCCCAATCTATTTTAACCATACATCTCGCAAACATGTCGGTTTCTTTTTTTTTTTGGTAAGTAATACACCAAAAATGTCCGCCAATTAAATCCCACAGTAGGGAAAACGTATACAATATTATTGGAAACCCTTATTTGTTTGCAGATTCCAAATTTACAAATCGCTCCCTGTCTGTTTGTCTCTTCCTCAATCCTTAAGTTTGTAATATTGTTGATGATCTTTACTGATTATCCGGGAGGAAAAATCCGTTTGTCCCGATAAGGTCTTGATAACGTTGGAATTTCTGACTTTTTCCTTCGCAAACGTCAACGATATGTTAAAAAAGTCAGGAAATCTATTACACTAGCGAACCGAAAATCATAAAAGGTTGTTTCAAAATCTATATCATATACAAACCTGAAAACTAGAAATCCAATAGGTATAGCATTAGAATTGCTGGAATATCTATGATTCCACATGCTCTTTAACTGATGTATTGCACAGCAACTTTTCGACCGTCATGACCTATTACTGTTTAAGTGGGAAATATTCCAATAAGGTCATTGGAATGTGTTTCTTATTTAATGACTAAAACCAATATTTTGACTGAAATCAATGTATTTTCTTTTGGTCAAAAAAGGCAAGCCCAACTAAAAAACGTCAGGGTATGCACAATCTTTCTGGGGTTTTATTTATTGAGACATCTAGAGCATAAGTCAAATAATCGAGAGAACGTGTCCGTTGCCCTGTTAAAAATTTCCGGTAAATTAAGAAAACAGATTATCCGTAAATTTACGAAAATAATTTCTTTTTTTAGAAAACCCTAAAAATAAAAAACAAAACATACAAATAGCTAAAACTGTTAATTTTACGGAATCTTCAAAAATGCTCCTGGCGCAATATTTCCGACTTTTTTTTTTGGTTCCGTAATCTTTAAATATTACGGAATACTTCTGTTAAAATACATATTTTTTTCCTAATTGAGACAAATTTTCTGTAAAATTACTGTCAAAGTTCGCGTATAATTGACAGAAATTTCTTGTAATTTACCCTACAAATACTGGAAATACTGCTGCCAATTTTCCTTCCGTAAATTTACGGACTTTTTTTAAACATGTGTATATTTTACGCCCCTGAGGTATTTTCTTCCTTCTAAACTGTTAAAACAGATTTAAAACAGCGATTAAAATTTGGTTGATTAAACATCGCCAACAGTGGCGATATAAATTATTAGTTGATTGAAAATGAATTTAATATTCGTGGTTAACACTGAAACATATTACTGTGAATCAAAATACACTTTGGTTAATTAAGCATTTTCTTACCCACAAATATAAAAAACATAAACTTCCCGCCAAAACACACACTTTCCTTGAAATATTTTGCAGAAAATTGTTCAATTGTGGGTTAAATCTTAATCCATGTTGGTAAATCATCTATTTTGCACAATGTTTATTAAAATATTGGTCATATGACCAATTTGAAAGCGAGGTGGCAAAATCAAACATGGCCGATTACGAGAGAGTGACGACGTTGCTTTGGAGTGTGAATTAATTCAGTGATATGAGATCAGGCAATAACCTATATACTTCAGACTTTCTTGATCGGTTTCAGGCTTGCTTAGCAAGGTTTTGGTTGTACAGAGACTTATATTTTGGGCATTTTCAGACTCTGTGAGAGACTCACAGCTTCGTCACTGATAATCGGACACGGTTGAATAGTCTAGTCTGGGTCAAAGTCAAGACTTCAATGAGCACCGAGGGAATGAGAGATTATTATGCCTGACTGAATAAAGCTCTATAGATTCCCTCATTGAAGTATTGACATAGACTATAGACTAGATCTAGACTAGACTAGACTATTCAAGCCAGTTTTCTGCAATATTACAAGAATAACCCAACAAATGGTTAAACAAGTGATTTAGTTTTAACCAACCCCATATTAAGTAATAATAATAATAACCAACAAATTATTAAAAATTTTAACCAACAACCTGGTTTTAGTTTAATCAACATCACATTAATCAACATTGAGCAAAAGGAATTATCCAACAAATGATTAAAAGTTTTAACCAACCACATATTAGATTTAACCAACTAGCCGTTGATTACTGTTTTAACCAACAAATGAGTGGTTCACTAGGTAATCCTAGGTTGATTAAAATTTTAATCAACAAGATTAAAAAATTTAATCAACGTTTTAACAGTGTAACTGTAAGCGACGAGTCCTTTCAAGACGAAAAGCAGGCTAATTTGGATAACAAAATAATCTGTCAAATGTATGTATGACAAACTTTTAACTTCTTTGGCCTTATGTGCCATTCGAACAATGTTTAAATTAATGCAAATCAGTCACATGTAAATTTGAGGATTAGCACTTTATTGCGCCTTGGATTACACTTTAAATTGTTTATTTTTAGAAGCACTATAAATCAGTTGGATATTTTTTTGAATTTAAGTTCAGATTCGATTCCCAGGCTCCATCATAATTTCTGAGCTAATCATATATGTTTTTATTTGTCTAAAAATAATGTCTTAAAATGGTCTTAAAATGTACCGTTTAAGTTTCGCTGAATTATTCCAATGGGGATTTTTTTCTGGGGTGAGGGTCCAAGGGATAATGCGAGATTCTAGCCAGAAAAAAATGATGCTGCAACTCGTTTCATAGAGGCGCTATTCATGATTATTTGTGCGCTTTATTCCGCAAAAGTATTTATTTAGGTGTTAGAAATAAAGAGTTTTTTTACGGTGTGGAGTGCGTAGCGTGCGTTTGTAGACACTCGCCTTGTAATCGAAGGGTCGTAGGAGCGAATCCCACTCCAGGCCCAGAATTTATTTTATTAGTAGTATATTTCTGAGTTAGCGATTACAATGAAAACAATTCAGAGTTGTCGATTCAAGTATAAAATAGTGTTGAAAAAAGATTTCTTTTTATGCTAATTAGCACAAAATAAGCATTTTGGTGGCGCTATTCAAAACTTTTTTTGCCACTTAATCGTACTAGAGTGAATGAATTTTGTTCTCCTATATATTATGAGCGAAATTTTATGGTAAAAGTTCTTCGGGAAAAGTGATTGTTGAATTTTTGGCGTTTTTTTTTTTTTTTTTTTTAAATCATTTGAAACGGTACAACCGATTTTCAATTTGTCCCTGTTATGTGGTCGTCGGCAAAGTGGTTTTCAGAGGATCCACCATACACCGACGGGAGTGCAGTAGACCTAATACACTTATATGTTCAGATTTCACAGACGGAACAGGTGTAAAGAAAAGTACCTGGAGTATTGTTTTTCGATGCGGAGTTCTACCTTGTTACGTTGAGATAATTCTGAGTGTACATCGGTAGTGATGTAATGTGCCCAAGCTCGCTTGGGTGCAATTCTCTTCAAGTCATCCCCAAGGTAACAGCTGTCCGTCTCTGACAACTAATATTTTTAATCATGGATCTTTCGCAACCTATATCGTAATAAAAAGACTGGGCAACCTTTGATTAGAAACCAAAATTGGTCTAGATTACTCGCACGATAGAAATCAATCCCAGGAGTATAGTCTAGTGGGTAGAAGGGGTGTTCGTGCACCTCCCTGAAATAAACTTCTAACCAATGTCACTATATCAGAAAAAATGCGTAGAAAACGATTAGCTATGTTAGAAAAATCAAAAGTGTCCCACGTATCATTTTTATGCAAGTTTATGCAAATTAGTATCGCCATTACAGAAAAATACAATTTTCGATATATCTCAGCCAATACTGTTGATAAATGAACAAATGAGGTGACTGGACCTATGTTTCAAGGGTCAAAAATCAAGATGGAACCATTTTGAAAATTACCAGATGTCCCCATGATGACGTAATATGCAAATTAGTGTCGCCATTAGCTAAAAATACAATTTTCGATATATCTCAGCCAATACTGTTGATAAATGAACAAATGAGGTGACTGGACCTATGTTTCAAGGGTCAAAGATCAAGATGGAACCATTTTGAAAATTACCAGATGTCCACATGATGACATAATATGCAAATTAGGATCGCCATTAGCCAAAAATCCATATTTGGGCATATCGTGGCCAATATTCCAAATACCTGCCCACATAAGATGACGAGACCCATATTTTTAGGGTCGAGGATAATTTAAAAGGCACTCATAAATTATGTTTATTTGTCATTAACATGTTCACCTGCAAATATTTACTAAGACTGCAAATTAGGGCCTTCAATGTCGATAGTCTCGTTTTGTGGGTAATTATAAGAAACATTGCTAGCCAAGTAAATTTAGTCTTCTATACATAATACTTGTAACATTTCTCTTAAATTCAAGGTATGGAATGATACAAGACTAATGCAAGACTAAGATACTGTGTTGTTATCATGCCGAAAAGCAAACGTGCAGAACAGAACTCTAGCGTCTCCAATGACTCTCTGTCAACATGCAAGTGTGATATCCATATTGAATCATGGTAGTTTTAAACCCTCAGTATATTTAAAGGAACTACAGGAGAAAAATTTACTTGGCCAAAGACGTTTCTAAAATCATCCCAAAACAAGATTATCAACATTTAGACTTACAAATCTGTACTCAATAAATACTTTTAAAATGCATTAAGCATTTTCTCTTTAATTCAATGTGTGCATCGCCCCCCCCCCCTCGTAGATTGTCTTACGGTGGACCCATCTTCCCACCAGAATTTATTTTCTGTGACAAAGTAGAGATTAAAGGCGTTACCCACAAAGCACCCTCAAGTCTACTCCTCTTGGAAAGGGAACAAAGGGAGTCACGGGCCCAGAAAATGAGTCTGGTTCAACTTTGTCGAGTGTCAAGATGTCGCTCTCCTTCGTAATATTCAGCAGGCTTTCCATGAGTCCATAGACCTTCCTTGGCCTTTAACACAGTCGACGACATGGAGCTGGCGTCTGAGAAATTCATACCTGCTGACCATATCCGGTTCCTCTGCATGGTAATAGCTTGTAAAGATGACTTAGAGATAAGCGCAAAGTTTAAACATCTATGGGCAAGACCAGTACCGTGCAGTGCCAGAGGGACAATGGAAATCAGTCTCAGATATATATCTTCCAAAGCAAGCATCTCACCATGATTCTGCACCGGTTTGACCACTCTGACAGTTTATGATTTTGTTTTGAGTTAAAAACAGCCCTGGCCAAGGCCCTGGTCAAAGAATCAACATAGGCCTCAACATAGACTTCCAATTATGACAGAAGACAACATCATATTCCGCTTGGAAAATGCTTAACTTGAATAAATCTCTACTAATGTCCATGGCAGCAACATTGTCAACAGTGCTGCAGGGATCACGATACAGGAAGTGCAAACGGAGTCGAAAGCCATAAGACAATAATTCTTCCGGGGGTAGATAAGTTGCAGGGTCAGCTTAGCTTGAAAGTCAACACACCAGAAATTCTCCCACCATTTCACTCCACGCGCATTGGCCCAAAGTTTTCTGATGGCTCATCATTCACACCATTTTTGAGAATGACACGATCTATATATACTACCATATGCAAGAATATTTTGTATGGCTTTTTATCAGCTTTATTGGCAGCAAGGCAAGATACCCGTGTCTGGATTAGGAGCCTTCATCTCTGCAACTGGGACTCCCCACCCAGAAATCATAACTCGAGGGTCTATGGACTCATTGAATGCCTGCAAAATATCGGACGAAGGAGAGCAACACCTTGACACATGTCAACGTTTCCAGGAGTGAGTGTAAGCTTGTGCAATAGCTTCAGAAACAGTTATTCCCAAAATGCAACTGCATACTTTTTATGGTGATCTACCTTTGTAAAGGAGATATGGCCTTTCATTGGGTCCTTCTGTAGGCGTTTCAGCAGGTTCTCAGAGCGATAGTGTTCGTTTTCATATCACACACACACATACTTACAAGAGCACACACACATACACACAAACAAAAGCAAGGGTAACAAAGATAACAGCAAGATCTCACTCTGTTTGAAGATATGAGATCCAATGTCCTACAAGACTGTAACAAATGCTTTCTGGTTGGTGGCTGGCATACGAACATAGTCGTTCTATTGCTCACTTGATTTTATGCTACATTAATATGGATAGCACATGATGGATGCGTCGAAGACCGAAGAATCCTTTCTTCACGTTTTCCGGACGTTTTCTTTTTGGCTTGATTACAACATGTTACATTAGTCTTTAATTATTGCACACATTGAATTAGAGAGAAATTGCTTAATGCATTTTAAAAGTGTTTAATGAGTACAGATTTGTAAGTCTAAATGTTGATAATCTGGTTTTGGGATGATTTTAGAAATGTCTTTGGCCAAGTAAATTTTTCTCCTGCAGTTCCTTTAAATTACTGAGGGTGTAAAACTACCATGATACAATATGGATATCACACTTGCATGTTGGCAGAGAGTCATTGGAGACTGTAGAGTTCTGTTCTTCACGGTTTCTCTTCGGCATGATAACAACACAGTATCTTATTCTCGCATTAGTCTTGTATCATTGTATACCTCGAATTTAAGAGAAATATTACAAGTAATATCTGGATCTGGATTGGCTGTAACTCCAGCAAAATGGGGTTCCCCATCAAGCTAGAGTATTATGTATAGATGTGCAAGTCTAAATTTACTTGGCCAACAAAGTTGCTTACAATTACCCCCAAAACGAGACTATCGACATTGAAGGCCCTAGTTTGCATATTCTTAGTATTTGCAGGTGAACACGTTAGTGACACATGAACATAAATTATTATGAGTACCTTTTAAATTATCCTCGACAATCAAAATATAGGTCTCGTCATCTTATGGGGGCAGGTATGTAGGAATATTGGCCACAGATATGCCCAAGAATATGGATGTTGGCTATGCCGCTGCGATTCCTAATTGAATATTATGTTTCATCATGTGGACATCTGGTAATTTTCAAAATGGTTCCATCTTGATCTTTGACCCTAAAAACATAGGTCCAGTCACCGTATTGCCATTTATTAACAGTATTTGGTTTGAGATATATCAAAAAAAGGTATTCTAGCTAATGGCGACCCTAATTTGCATATTACGTGATCATGGGGACATCTGGTGGTAATTTTCAAAATGGTTCCATCTTGATCTTTGACCCTCGAAACATAGGTCCAGTCACCTCATTTGTTCATTTATCAACAGTATTGGCTGAGATATATCGAATTTTTTTTTCTGTAATGCCGATACTCATTTGCATAAAGTTGCATAAAAATGATACGTGGGACACGTTTTGAGTTTTTTAACATAGCTAATCGTTTTCTACGCATTTTTTTCTGATATAGTGACATTGATTAGAAGTTTATTTCAGAGGGGTGCACGAACACCCCTTCTACCCCCTAGACTAGTAAGTCATTGAACTTTACACAAAATCGTGTTTCTGTAACGTAATCATGCGATTGCCTGAGATTTGCTTGGCGATACGTTTGGTAATTTGACGTTATCTCATTTCTGGTCCGTACAACCACTCCGATTTTTCTCCCGTAAACATTTGGGTAAACCCCTAACAAACCCGTACAATTCATTTAGCGGTCCTTCTGAAGCCATTTTGCCGTTCCCATGTACATTGGTCTAGCTACCTTAAGAGACTAAATGCTAGAAACGTAGACCGTGGTCTGTATATTGTGTAAACATCACTGACAGCATCTTCTATATACAAACAGCAACAATATAAACAACAACAGGAAACCGGTGTGGCAGGAGATATGGTCCTCCGGACTCACAGTCCGCATACAATGGTGAAGAATAGGGCACTCGATTCAGTTGACTCTTTACGCAACATTAATTTCACACTTTATTCCGTTGTCGTCTATAGAGCACGGACTATGGCTCGTGCCGAACCATATCTCCTTTTACACCGGTTTTGAATTTGCTCGATTATTTATTTATATGTTTTTCCAAAGGTACCGTTACCTTCCATGATTGCGTGCTCTAACGTGTGCATGCTGTATCCGTAATTAAATGTGTAAAGTAGTTCAACTCACATCACACAAGAATGATAAATTATGTATTGTATTTCATGAATGTTTCGAATCTCTCTTTCCCATCCATCTGTAAAATGCGATTATTCGAATATAAGGATATATCGCTACTACATTTGATTAAAAGGAGTAGGTCGATCGTAACGTAATCAATTCTTCACGAAATCAAGTTGACTTTAACCTTCTAAGCCCTGAAGGCGACTTTAGTTACTACCAGCGGACTGGATTGGTTATTTATAGGGTTATATGATATAATTAGCCAATCAGATATATGGTAAGAAAGGTACATACAAATATCGTCGCTGGGCAGAAAGAACCTATTATTTGCATTTGACCTTCGAAATCGAAAGCTCCTGTGAAAATGGGCCTCACTTCCAAAGCCTTTGTTCTGTAATTTCTGTTTTTATTCTCGCTATTTCAAGTACGGTAGTATAAATTGTAGTTAAAGATTACAATTCACAAGTCACGAGTCTGCTATCACCGACTATTTTGTGACTGCAGTTGGTCATAAGGGCCACGTAAGGGTGGGGAAAGCCAAATTGATCAACCCTCATCAAAACAAGTTTCAATGCTGGATTAAAGGGGCTCTAGTGATAAGGGAGTAGAGGGGCGGACGTGAATAGAGATGAAGGACAATATTTTTAACTCACGTTTGTGATAACATTCGGCTCAAGGACAACTGGCAGCATTGTCGTACGAAAGTATGCAGTCTCATCTGTGTGCTGATAAGGTGTAGTATAAATGTTTCCAGTAAATGGAATTTGTGGTAATAAAATTGCTGTATTAATATAGTCTACCCATCCTGATGAGTCTATTTAACCATTTCCGCCTCATTGAAAGGAAATATGAAAGTCAAAGGTCAAATGTCTTGACCAACTACAAGGTATTTATTTATGGTATTTATAACAGCATTCTGACAAGCAAGTCACTATGAGTTACACAATATGCTCATTCACCAAGGACACAGTTTAGTGGACTGTAATTGTACATGCATTGACATGAACTGACCTTGTGTGATCTCTAGGTATCATGTATCATACCCAAAAACCAAGGGGTGTATTTTCTAAATACATTGGTGAATGAAAGCTACTGAACTGTGCCAAGGGAATTGAGATTTTACTAGCTCAAAGTGAGTGTGACTATACTAAATTTATGAAAAGCCTATAGATCTACATCTGTGAATACAAAAATTCGGTCTACTAGCTTACTTCAAATGAGACATGAGAGTATTCTCGGACGACTTTTATTTAAAATGTGTCTAAATGTATCTTTATTTTTTGTTTAAACTGACACAATGGGATGCATGCACTTAGGAAGCAAACCAGACACACTCATTTGAGTGACATTGTAACGGTTGTTGAACTGGTCATCAGGAATGAATTGATCACAAATGTAATGTACAATTTACTTAAAAAACATACTTGTAAATCTCCATGAGCATCAGAAATAAACTTACTAACGACGTTGGGTTTGCCAAGATGTATTCCCTTTAAAAAAAAATCTCTTCGTTAATATTGGTTGTCCGGTCATCGATTTTTCATGATGTAGATTTTTATCGAACCATCAGTCAATCCACCAGTTATTGTTTTTTTCTTCTTCTTCTTTAACCTGGGTTACTCATTCAGTGGATATACAAGTAATCATTTATTATTAAATGTGGCCCAGTGAAACATTTTACACATAAAATAAAAATTACCAAAAAAAAATCATAAATCAAATAAAAATATTATATGACTAGAAATACACAATGAATAAAATTGTTCATAATCAAGTAATAGTATAGTATAGAACTAAATAATACAATAATTAGACTGATAACACATTGTTAAGTCTTGTGGATGCCAATGTCACAAATATCCTTTAAACACAAACAAATGAGCCTTGTGCACCAATGATCTGATGTTTTATATGACAACAAAATTCACTTTATATTTGTTTGCTTTAAATAATCGGTTCAAGAATTTGGAATGTCCAAACCAAATTACGTACAATGGCAATAACAGACAAATACATTCGATCGGAGAGTTCTAATTACAAATCATATTTATACTAATGATGTTCACTCTGACGTGGCGATCAATATCCAGAATTAGAAGAAGTTTTGCAGTTCAACGATATGTCCTCAGCAAAATCGTCAATTCCATAGTACACAGTGTGGAATTAGGAGAAATAGCGTCTTGCTATAATAATGTGTTTGAGTCAGTAAGATTGCAATTTTCCACCCTATATCCATTTTTTTATACTTTTCTCAACTTATGACGTCATAGTGATGTCATAATGGGGATGTTGGTACTTATTTTGATGCCAATGGGAAAACGTTGAACCTATCCTGTGGTAACAAATTTATTGAAATCGGATGTTCAGTAACGAACCCCCCCCCCCCGCTTCGGGAGTTTTGTTACAAGAAAATCTCAGGGAGACGATGGTTAAAGAATGAATTTTCTCGTGTCAAAACCGAGTTATACTAATTTGAATAAAACCATCCATTTTCCTGATTGTACACATCTGAATAACTTATATAATTTGTTCTATGTACACCTAATTCCATTGTCAAAATGAAAGTTTTCCTTTTTTTTTCAATCAAGAGTAAACTTTCAAATGTGACAATTTTGGTGATATCGAATTTTGAACCTCGCGAGTCTCTAGAACTCTTTCCTCTTGGTTAGTCTTCTCTTAGAAGAAATACTTCATTGCATATTTTGCGGTTCATGAATAAACATAATTGCAGAAACAGTTTGCGATGAAAATAGTTATACTACACTGCTTGATGGATAGAAATTTGATGAACTTTGATTTATGGTTCTTGAGTATGAGTATAAATGGCAAACTTTCATTTTGACAATTAAAGTTGCTAACCAATTGATCTATCTTGTTCCCGCCTTATTGAATTGGTGTGAATAGAAACTGATGCAAGTTACACAGAATGATGTGTACAGTCAGGAAAATGGGTGATTGTATTCAAATGAGTATAACATGGGTTTGGCATGTGCAATTTATTCTGTTCTTTTAATTTAGATCTTCTGAAATTGCTCTTTACAATTATGTATTACTTTACACAGTCTTCCTGTGAGATTTTTTTTACTTTGACTATAGCACGACAAATATTAGTAAACTTCTTTTTGAATCAGCCTGTATACTGCGGCTGTTTAAAGTAAAAATCATAGATCGATTTGAATTAATTAAAAAAGCATCATTAGTGGAATCCATATCAGAGACAATTTCCCAATCAATAAGTTCAAATTAGTGTGGAACTTATTAATTCTCTCCTGATCTTATAACCGGCCGGTGCTGAGGGCCGATTTTACGTAACTCAGAGTTGTTTTTCTTCTATGGGCACGATAATGACACCGATAATAGTATTCTTCATTTCTATGAACTAAGATTCGGAATGAGGAGTGTCAACAAAAGTTTCCTTACAAAGTACAAATCATCCCTGGTGCGATATTGGACAGCATTGTGAACGTAGGTAGCAACACCACCACCTCGTCTTCCATTGCGTGGTGCATACATAATTTTCAATATCAGTTAAGTTCGTAGCGTCAATTTGAACCAACCAAGTTTCAGATCAAAGATAAGCCTACGGCGTAGCCGTGCAGGTAGCGAATTTTGCGAAAGGGGATTTAAATTAAATGTCATCTGATAGATTTAAAGTTCTAAGGTCTTAATGGTCCGTTTGATGTTTTTATCGTATTGCAGAACAATACTATAAGTTGTCATTTCCATATGGCCCTAAATTTGACGTCCGATGACCATTGGAATGTACGAAAACCTCTTTTCAAGAAGTGAGGTCAGCTTAGAGATTATTTCGTTTTCGAGAATAAAAGACAATTTTTTCCTCTATTTGTTAGTGATCAAGCCGAAAGTAGACAGGTAACAATATAACATAAAACAACATTAAACTGAGCTGTCCAAACATGATAATAGATTGAATTTGAAACGAATCTCGCTCTCTTAGACTCTTTCTCTCTCTCTCCCTCTCTCTCTCTCTATATCTATCTCTCTCTCTCAATGTTGTTAAACATTAATCAAAGTAAACATTAAAAAAGGACAGTGTTCAAAATGTTGGTTATAAGAGAACAACCCTGTCTGTTTCAAAAATCTTAGCTAAAGTCGAGTGAAGACTGAAAGAAGGGGAGTATATTTACAATTTACGTGAGGTTAATCTTTTACTAAGATTTTTAGTGACTAGCATCGTTTTAATGAGTAATGTGTACTCTTTAAAGGTCTAACAAAATTCAAAACAATGTCCAAGGAATTTACTGAAAATTGTCGAGAAGTAGGCACCGAAATCTTGCAAAGTAAACAGAAAACATCGATAGCTGAGTTTACGCAATACAAGAGAGACTGCATGTTTCAAATGGCATAAAAGAATAGACTGCGTAGCATGGTTTGCAATTCGTATATAGTTAAGTTACAATTAGTTCAACAGAATTTGAAACTCATGGGAGGCAATCGATTACTTGTATAGAACAACGGAATTATGCAAAGCAAACCCCCATTTCCCTATTTGGTCTCAAAGGTGGAAATCATATTTTCGCTGTTATAAAATACAAGGGATATGTTACCTCAAAGGTAACCATGCCATGCCAAATTAAGCTTAAAAGGAACTATTTTCTTTAAATAAAACCACCTGATATCCTTGCTTTATTCGCATGTGTACGAGTCTATCAAGAAGAGACAGTCCAGTGGATAATCTAACCGGGGGTATTCGGTATTTAGGCATTCAGCTGTATTTATTGTGTTGCAGTGTTGAACACTAAAGCCCAATCCAATTGGAAACGATTACGTTCAGCATGTACCACAGTGGCATTACATAATTTACATCGTTAAATGAGTAGAGGCGCTAAAAAAAAATAAATAAATAAATACAAATATTCCTTAAAACACAGTCGCAGCTACAGGCTAATTAACGGACCGTGAGCTTGAACGTGTGTCTTTTTAACATAATAACATCTCTTCATTTTATATTTTGAATACAGTCCTGGTTGCGACACACATATAATAATTTTACACTGTGGCATTCAGCCTGGCAGACTTTTATGTTTGTCTCGTTTGATTTAAAAGAGATAATTACGATCTTGGCAGTTGTCCATGATGCGATTTTAATCCCTCCCCCAAACAATGGCAGACGTCGTTTCTATACCGATTCCAATAGTGTCTTTCTTTTGTTTGTACTGCCTGCTATTTTTGCAGAAGTGGCCTAAATAGTGGGCAGTATACAAACAAGGGGACACAACAGATAATGATGAAAGGGCTAGACGTATATGAATAGAATGTGTAGTTCAATATTCAATTCGTAGTGGAGTTAAATACACACACTGTACAAAAGTATTGCACCATTCAGAAAAAAAATCATAATCACAAAATGATTTCAAACTATACCAGCGTTTCCTAACCACGTATGATGCATGGAATGCCAAAGTCGTGTTTTTCAAACAAATGTTATTCCCCAGAATCTTGGAGTGCGAAATATTTGATTTGATTGCCATGTTCCCTAAATATGGCGGATCAAAAGAGCTGGCGATAGATAGCTTGCCGAGTGCACCTCAGAAGGAATACAGACACAGCAACGCAACAAATGACTCCAAAATAGCCACTTAATGAATTGCTGGAGTTTACTATAAATGTTTACGGGAGAAAAGTGCAGTGCTTGTGTGGAAGGGAAATGAGATAACGTCAATGGAAGATGAGAGCAAGTCCATCGCTGTTGGACTCGGGAAATTGAATGACAAGAGAGTGGTCACGTGGTATCTTGAAAAGAACTTTTTATTCATACAGTTGACATTATACTGTTTGTAGTGGAATGTGAATAAGTATTCAGGCATGATTTGTGCAAACCATGTGATTTATCATTCAAATTTTAATTGCGGATGTCTCAAAATTTTCCGCTTTTTTAAAGACCACTGTCTTCCATTGACGTTATCTCATTTCTGGTCCACACAAGCACTGCACTTTTCCCCCGTAAACATTTAGAGTAAATCCTAACAAACCCGTGCAATTCATTTAGCGTCTATTTGGGAGTCATTGTGTCGTTCCTATGTCTGTATTCCTTCTGAGGTGCAATCCGCAAGTTATCGATCGCCAGCTCTTTTAATCCGCCAAATTTAAGGAACATGGCATTCAAATCAAAATGTTTTTCGCACTCCATGATTCTGGGGAATAACATTTGTTTGAAAAACACAACTTTGGCTTTCAATGCGTCATGCGTGATTAGGAACCGCTGGTATACTTTGAAATCATTTTGTGATTATGATTTTTGTTTTCTGAATGGGGCAATAGTTTTGTACAGTGTGTGTAGAATTTAAAACCCATAGGAGGCAGGAATCCAATCGATTACTTGTATGTCTGGAGCAATTGGTTCACGACTGTGCTATATGATGAAGTTCAATTTTGAATAAGAAACAGAATAGATGTAAACATGAAGCTCTCGGTAAAGCACACAACACAAGCACACAAAATCATCTAACGAACTGAACATATTGGAATCCAAAATTTACTAAAAATAGAGAGAAAAAATTGAAAATGCATAACACAATATTTCAGTTTGTTTACATTTTGTCATATAAGCATAGGCATACTAGCAAAACAGAGCATGAACTTCCCAAACGTTTGCTTTATGTTGGTCTCAAAGGTTGGAATCATATTTTCCCCTGTTTTGTCTACAATTTTACATCCAAGGAATAATTCATATTACATATATAAATACAGCTGTTGGCTGTAATTGACAAAGGGTAATTTGTTTTCATCCATTAATCCGTCTGACTGTCTACATGCATGCATATATCTATCGCTTCTAATTATTTTCGCTGTCTTATATGTCGAATCGTTTAGGGGAGAAAGACCTACCGACCCACTGATTTTTTTTTTTAATCGAATGTCGGGTTGTCACAGACAACTAGTCTTTATTTGACTACGACCGGTCGACTTTCACACCACAGATATCAAAGAATCTCTTATAATTACCGGGTAAAAACCATCAGTCACAAGATATTATTAAGGGAGTGTAAAAATATATGGCTTGCACAGACGCAAAGACAATGAGACTGAAAAGGCCAATTCAGAGAGGTTTTGCTACAGCTAGAAGTATGTTTCGTGATTTCCCTTTTGGCTCATTTAGTGACATCTTAATGCCTTAAACACCACTGTGAGATTTTCTGTTCGCTTTTTACTTAAAATTGGTCATCGATTTTGTACGTCGTTCTTTAACCTGGCATGAGTCAATACACCAGTAATGTAACATTTTATACGACATTTTCCTTCATGATCCTGCCAATTCGAGACGCTACTTGCTCGAGACTGGAAACGTGCAAGTAGCGAATTCTGCAAAGAAATTTGAAGTTAATAATAATATTTAAAGAGTTTATTATCTACTTTCATATGCTTACTCCCCCCCCAGACACACACAAACCCTCGTCTGTTCTACCCACCCTTACATAAGACTACAAGTAACCACCGCCCTTTCCAATCATCAATGTAATCAAGCAGGACTGCGTTCTCTTCATCATCCTCTTGGGCACGATGCTTCAATTGGCCACTTCTAGTCTTATTAATGACGATGGCATCTGTATCCGATACAGAAGCGAAGACAGGTTGTTTAAACTGAGACGTTTGAAAGCACGCACAAATAGAATGGAGCAGTTATTTGCAGATGACGCAGCACTCGTTGCCCATCCAGAGAAGTTTTTGTAGCACATCACATCCTGCTCAAAAGAAGCTTTATAGCTTCTTACACTAACAGCAAGCCTCCAGAAGACTGACGGGTTTTGCCAACCAGCACCTCAAAAAGAGTAGCGTCCTCCACGAATCTACTTTGAGGAGACTGAATTGAAATCAGTCCATCAGTTCACACACAGCTTGGCTGTACCATATCCTAAAATCCGAGCAGCTGAATAAACAGCACAAGCAAGTGTAGAACAGCAAGTATTACAAGAATGGCACTGAAATCAGTGGCGTGCAAAGCAGTTGCATTATACACCCTTCAATACTGTTCTGACATCATCTGCGTTTTCAGAGCGGTTCCAGAGCACTGCCTCCGTTCCATCATTAGAATCCACTGGAGCAATTCTACAATGGAGGATAACCGATTGTCTGAGGCCGCTCTGTTTGGGTAGCTGTCTTCTGCATACCGCGAGATAGGGGCACCTTAGAAGAGATTCATAGAAAGCCTGCCAGGTTTATTCAAATCACTAGTCAAAACTGGCTTCTAACCGTGTGGACTAGAGAAGTATTATCTATCAAGTTGTTTCATCCTGTAAAGACCATCGAAGAACCAGAATCAGGAGAAGGCGCAAGCAGAAAGAGTGAAGTAACAGAATCCCTGATGACCCCGTCCAAAATTCCATATGTGACCCCTACGGCCGGATCTGCTTGTCTCCTCGGCCTTGACAGCCACCAGCAAAAGACGTGGGATGTTCCTGCGAAGACAGGCCAAGATAGAGAGACGTATTTTTTTCAAGTATGATTGTACTTTTTTTAGCATCTTTAGAGTGTGACAAAAGACCATTCATTTAGAGTTATTGCAAGATTTCCAAGGAATGTATGAAGTTTTCCAAAATGTAGGTCAACTGCGACGCCAAACTGTTGCAAAGTAATAGAAACACTCGATAGGTTATTCGCGTAATACCAGACAGACTTTAAATTTCAAATAGCACGCTAGAGTGAGCACACCATTCTTTAAATAAATAGACTGCATAGTTTAGTTTCAATTTTATTGTCGAGTTAAATAGTTTTTACAACCCATAGGAGACAGGAATCCAATCGATTTCTGGAGCAACTACTCTTTCACGACTGTGCAATATATGAGGTTTAATTTGAAATAAGACATAAGAGATATAAACATGAAGCTCTCGGTACAGGCACACCACACCAATCACAAATCATCTAACGAACTGAACATAATTATGGAAATCCAAAATTTACTATAAAATAGAGACAAAAACAAATGAAAATGCATAAAAACATATTGCAGTTTGTTTACATTTTGTTTATCATTCATAGGTATAGACATACTAGAAAAAATGGGAAACAGAGCATGAACTTCGCAAACGTTTGCTTTATGTTGGTCTTAAAGGTTGAAATCATATTTATCCCTGTAACGAAATACTTTTTTGTTTGCAATTTTATATCCAAGGGATAATTTATATTACATGGATAAATACAGCTGTTGAATGTAATTGACAAACGGTAATTTGTCTTCATCCATTAATCCGTCTGATTGTCTGCATGTATGCATATATCTATAGCTTCTTATTATTTTCGCTGTCTTATATATCGAAATGTTTAGGGGAGAAAGACTTACCGACCCACTGATTTTTTTAAATCAATGTTAATTTGTCACAGACAGTCTGCGACTGGCTGACTTTCACAACACAGATATCAACGAATCTCTTATAATTAAGAGGTAAAAACCATCAGTCACAAGATATTATTAAAGGTCCGAGGAAATACAAATAGAATTGATGTGGTTTGTGTCAAGTCTACAAGGAGGGACTAAAAAGTATTCAATATTTGGGTTGGTGATGACATCATTAGTGAAACTATTGATTTTTCAGAGAGTAATAGAAAATTCCAGGTGACTGGTGTGAATCTATTCATGACACTGGCTGAAAATCAATAGTTTCACTAATGATGTCACTGGTAGTATATTCTTTTTTCTGGCCCTGTTTATTGGACTGGAATGTCCCATAAAAGATTTGGAATAGGTTTATCATCTCATTTCCTGGGACCTTTAAGGTAGTGTAAAAATACGTAGCTTGCACAGACGCAAAGTCAATGAGACTGAAAAAGCCAAGTCAGAGAGGTTCTGCTACTAGAAGTATGTTTCGTGATTTCCCTCTTGGCTCATTAAGTGACATCTTATGTTACACGAAAGATCCGGAATGGTTTAATGGCCTACTTATTTTAATTAAAAATATTCCAATAAAGAATCCTTGTGGGATTTTCTTTTCTGTTTTTGCTTAAAAACAATAAATTACTCTTCTAGTTGCGAAATTGCGACGACAAAAAGGACCTGAAAAATCATTAATTTAATGTGACTTTGCCATTTATCAAACTTGTCACTTTACGACAAATTGTTCTTGGTTTTGTTTTTACGAATTGAAGTCAACGATTTCTTTCTTTCCATCTAGAACATGAACACCGACTATAATTATGTTATCTGGTTTTACTTTCAAAATGATCCACTGCCAATGCAAATCAAATCGAAAACAACATGTTATTGTAACACATCACACATTAACGGCAACTGCGTGAAGTCTCAGTTAATGGCTGAGGCCTTTAATTGCGACACGAAGAGCAGGCTCCTTTGAATAAAATTGTCCGTGTGTTTGCAATCATGGTCATTCACAATAAGTAAAGTCAGATTATTGGCTTATTGTCACGTGATCGTGTGGATGCCAAGGTCAGAAATACCCTTTCAACTCAAGTTTTAAACTTTCAAGTAGTTTGTAATTTATATAGACATATTATAACATGATCCAAAACATTTCATAAACAACACATCCATTGACAAGAAAATATTAGCATTACCAATTCAATTAAAGATATTGAGCCCATTAGATTACACTTCACATAAACAATTCATGTTTTGTAACCTCACATATCGAGCAAATTTGCAGTTGAAGCACATATAGAGCAGGAGCAGAATATCATAGGGTCCTTATTTAGGGAGTTCGTTCATGCCCGACTACATCTAAGGTTTGACAGTAGTTAGTATGGACACTCTACATCAATGCAAGGTAGTTAGTGGCGTCAAATTGTGGTGTCACGTTTTCAATAGGGGCCAATTAGTTTTAGAGTTATTGGTTAAAAATTTGTACAGGGGTCAACATTCAAAGTTACTCTGATTACATTTTAAATGCTTGCAAATTATTGCCTGAGGAATGAGAACTCCCAAAAAGTATAGTTTTGATTATATTAAATGTTTACTTACGGATATAAGGGTCAAAGAAGGTCAATGCCAATTGAATTATGTTGCCTCATGACCTATTTTAACTGTGCATTGCAGATGATACAAACTATTCCTTATTTTGACACATTAAGCTAGATGAACAATTTGTTTCATTTTTTACCCAAATTGGAGCAACTTCTGATTTTGACCCCTGTACAAATGAAAATTGACCTTTTTTGCACTTTTAGCCATTTTTACCCAATAACTCTAAAACCAATGGTCATAGCTGGTACAAACTATACATTTTTGGAATCCTTATGACTTGACGGACAATATGGCATACATTTCAACATGATTGGAGTAATTTTAAAGTTTGACCCTTGTGTAAACTTAAATTGGCCCCTATTGAAAAAGTGACACCACAATTGACACCACTAACTACCTTGAATTGATGTAGAGGGTCCATACTAACTACAAAAGGTGTCTAAGCTGAGATGTAGTGGGACATGAACGATGATGTTTGACCCAAGTCCTTGCTCCCGCTCTAATATTGTGTACGTCGCAAAGTGCACATTACATTTAAAATAATATAATAAGCAGAGTGTATCAAAAGTATGGCACTTACAAGTTCTAAACATTTTCATATCAATCGATATTCTCAGCTGAAGCAGACACTCACATAATGGTAGTGAGCCCACAAGGGCCATGATTGTATTGCATTAGGTTTCTGCTGTATATGTTAACACAATAATTAGTTGGCATCTCCTTCCAGATTAGTTCAGGATTGTCTGATATTAATTGCTAAATTTAAATTCTTTACATTTTCAGGAACCAAAATTTCTATTAAATGGTTTTTAGAGGCTGCATCAAACGAATAGAGCCACCAGAATAGAATAGCTATTATTTGAAGTGAAAGGTTTTAATCAAATGATTACAGCTGAAATTACTTGCATGATAAGGATCGATCTCATGCTCGAGTCATTGAACTTTACTACGAATAGTCATGCGATTGAGTAGAAATTATCGTCTGTTGATGTTCCTGCCAATATTAGCAAGTGAACGTTATTCGAGGAAACTAGCTAAATTAACTCGTCATGTGTACATTTAGCCTTTTGTTTTTTACATTGAAGTCTAAGATTTCTTTCTATCTTGTTGTTAATGTATGTAATTTGGCCCTTAGCTTTGCTTCTTCAAATTTGCACCTCGAATCAACCATTGTGCTAATACAAATGTTATATAATGGCCGCTTTTCCTAGATATCTTAAACTTTCGATAATTCGCAGAAAACCACATTTTCGGACAAAATAGAGGTGTTCTAATCATATGCTACCGATTTAGGAGAATTCCAAAATGAGAACCCGATTTTCTTGCTTTGGAAATGTATTCTATAGATAATACATATTTTAAGGAATGCTTTCAAAAACATCACACAAACACACACGTTCACGCACACACAGACCTACAAGTACACCCATATCTCACAAAGTGTAGCTGATAATAGCGATATTGACTGAAAGTTCCCATTCGACTTGGGGATATGCATTTTCTGTTACTTATGAAACAGATTGCGAAATGCATGAAATAATGTCCGAATTAATTTAACACAAAAACCCACATACTCATTTTAGCATCATAATTTGTTACTATCCAAAAATATTTTTTCTGAAACTTTTAAACTAAAAAAAGGGCATATACAATCTTCAAAATGCATTCCGCGTAAACAAATGATAATTCACATTTTACTTAAATGTATTAATAGAAAAGAATCTATGCATTAAATTGATTTTCTATGCCTACTACATCAATAAACAACTTTTTCTTACTCCGCTATAAGTGACACATAGGTCTTCAAACTAAAAATAAATACTATACTCACCAACTCAATGCGGTACACTTATATTGGAATGTATGCAAATGTGCTCTTGGAAGATTTCGCAAGCCTAAATCACCTCATACATTTTTTACTTTTTAATAACATCATTCCATACCTCAATTCGATCAAACGCAATTTCCAATAATAGTAAGTTCTTATTTTGCTAATATTGGTCCAACCTTATGGGACCCCCCTCCTCCGAAAACCACTTTTGGCCGTTGGCATTTGTTACAAAAACACTGGTCATTAATGGGTTACATCAACACAACGACCACCGAACATGAAAAAAATGAAAGTTGGTTTTACCGATTCAAATGTTGGTCCAAAAATTTTTTTATGACGAGCACCACATTCTCTTCTCCCCGCTAAGACGAAAAAAAAAAACACACTTTCCCGAAAGACTTTTCCATAAATTTGCCTCATAATAGGAAATTAATACATTTCCATGTTGAAATTCACATTGAACCAATTTTAAGGCAAAACAAATTTTAATACAGCCAGCAAAATGCTTAAGTATGCTAATTAGCATAATAACGCTGTTGCCGATTTGAGTTGTATTTTTCACCACATTGCGCGACTGACATTTGGCACTTTAATAAAATTGTGATTAAAATAATTTAGCGTAAAAATTTGGCCGCGTGAAAAATGTTTAGGGGCCACGTGGAACCGCCCGTATACACCTAAAGTGTTAATAAATTTGAATTCAGAGCGACAGGGTGTTTTGATCAAATGTGCCGTATTCGATTGCTTTTCGTTAGGTCTCTTTGTTGACTTCTTTATTCTTGTATAGATTTTTGGAATCTTTATAAACAGTCCGCGCCTATGCCAAATACATTTTTTGACTCTATCTTCCTTCTTTTTCTCATGTCTCTTGTCGCATGTTTTAAATTCACCAGCGTATTTTTAGAAATATCCCGCCTAATGTTTGGGTATGGTATATGGTACCCAAAAAGCACACAATGTCAGTTCTTGTTGGGATTAACTGTACACCCTACTGAGCTGTGCTTAATGGATGAGCATATTGTACGCACAGTGATTGTTGTTGGTTTACCAGTATGATCGATCTCTTTTTGGAATTGTTCTCCCCTTATAATGTACATTAATTTTAAACTGATTTTGCCATGGAACAGAAGTAACCTGAACTGGAAAAATTTTAGATTTCACACTGTCTTCTTGCAATAAAGTGCAAATTTAAAAAAAAATTGCAATCGCCAGAAAAATGTTTCTCTTTAACTACGTCAAAATGTATAGTGTTAAATTCGCAGTTTACAAAATGCCTTCTAAATAAAAATTCCAATGCTGACACTGGAAAGCACAGGCGAACTATTGATTCATTTAACCAGTCGCGTATCCTGGGGGCAAAAGAGGCGGCTTTGCCCCGGGTATCCAAGGGGGTGCCAAAAAGAAGAAGAGGAAAATGGAAGTGAGAAGAAAAGGGAAAGGAAAGGAAAGGCAAGGGGGAAAGGAAGGAAAGGAGAAACGAAGAAAATTGAAGTGGAATGGGAAGCAAAGGAAAAGAAAATTAAAATAAAAATGGGAAGGGGACAACTACAGTGGAAAGAGCAGTGCCATACGCAGATTTTTTTAACGGGGGTGCGGGGTCTTCGCAAAAAGTGGACTTTTTTATTGGGAAAGTGACCTAACCCCCCTAAATGGCCCTTTTTGACTTTTTTGAACATCTCGTTCGCCAAAAAGGGAGTGGACTTTACTTGTCAATTTTCTTTCTCTAAATTTTGGAACCTTTTTTATCAAAAAAAATCAGCAACAAGTGGACCTTTTTCCCCTTGGGCTGGAATTTGGGGGTGCGGTAGATATATTTTTCGCCACGCGCGTTGTCGTAAACTTGGATCCTAGCACTATATTATTTTCCATTAGTCCATGGAGGCATAACCCGCCGCGGCCAAGTCCTGATTATGATCATGATCCGGCAATACACAATGTCATTAAAATCCTTTTTGGTGGCTCTAAATATATTACTAGGCATTCTTACCCTCCTATTTGGCACTTTTAGTACGTTTACAAACATGCCTCCTACCGTCGCCATTTTGGACACTTAAAGGTTTAAGCCCACTTCAGGAAGTAAGAAATTTAGTTCGTTTAGTAGAGGTTAGTCCTGAATAAATTCCCTATAATAATGAAATCAATAGCAGTTTTTTCATAAAACAATGGTGGCCCATTTTGAAATGGCATTACGGCGCTACTGTGCAACTTTTTTGGGCGGAAACATCCTAATCCTAGTCAGGGAGACACCCTCTTTAAGGTGATCTCTTGAAAATTAATCACCAGTAGAATGGATGCAACAAACTCGAATTTTAACGCCCTTTACATAAACTGGCTCAGGACTACCGTGTTGAGTTCGCTTGCAAGCGCCACAACAGCGTTTTACTCATCTATAACTTGTGAGATAAACAGGTCAACAAAAAATATTTTTTTCATTAACCGCATGATTTAAGTACCGTCATATTCAACGCAGTTGTCAGAAAGGTAGTCAGCTTGGAAAAAATGATTTTAGTTTTCCCTGTTCTCACCTTCTTTGTATTGCTTGATTGCGTCCTTAACTCTATGTGATTTTCTATCATATACAATTTAAATCAGTATTTATAATAACAAAAGGGTTTCATTTTGATATTAAAAAAAAATATTTAAACTGTTTGAAAGAGGCACACAAACTTTCATTTCATGCATGTTCCAATTGCAGAGAACTTGAAAAACCTTGACAAACATTAATTATCGAAGAATCGCACTGCAAATCGACACGCATGTGGACCTATTAGGTTTGCTTGCACACCGAACAAAAAAGACGAAAAGGATTCCCCAATCAATTACATTGGGGGGCCTTACGCCAATGGACTACGACAAAATAGGGTGGTTTATCAAAACAGTTCTTCTGAAAAATTAACCACTACAAGCAGTGGAACTCAAGCCCATGTAAGTGCTATTTTGTCATGGTCGTAATTATGTCATTTTGGGGTAATCTGTCTAATCATCATTATACTATGGCCATCATTTTACACTGAAGTATTTCTAAGATAAAGACTTACTGCTAAAGACCTTTCAGTGATTTTGCGGACTCATTTTATGTTTAATGTTGTTAAGGTTTTGGTTTAACTTTTTTCCCGCGCGTCGCCTGAGTTGAAGTCCCATGTGCCTAATCAGAGGTCATTGCCGGTACACACAAACCGGATGTCAAATCACACAAAAATACGGCAAATGAGCAATTCAAAATAAGTAACATTTCAGACATGCCTAAATGTTAAGTCAAATATTAAGTGACCGACTCCTGTGCGAATCCCAGTGCTTTCCGGCATTGCACCTGCATACTTCGGAGAGAACACCACACGCATAACTAGTGACAAAAACAAAGCCTTCGTACACACTTTCTCTTCCCATACAATTTACAAATGAAGACGCCGCTCATTACTCTCATTACTGAATGGTGACGTCATATTTGTTATACAGCTTAGGGAGATTTTGGAAATTCTGTCATATGTGGTTCATGACGCTTCCGAGAGACTTTTTTTAAGACGCTCAGGTAGTCAAAATTATAATGCGCAATGATAATGGAAATCCCGTATGCGTTTTCGGGTTTTTTTTTCTATCACAGCTGAAAACAGATTTTAAATAATTTGTCCGTTGTTTGATTGTTGGTATTGTTTTTATTAGTTAGTTAAGTTGCGCCTAAGTCAATCCCGGAAATTGTGGGTTGAAAAGGTACTCCTAAATTATCGTAGATTATGCGCGATATATGTACTAGTGAGATGTACTATCTTTGTCGGTATTACTTAGTCATTCCTGACCCCACAGTGTCATCATTGAAGGTGATATTTGTTTAATAAGGTGACGATGCAAATATGCATGACTATTTTCTCCGGCAGTGGAACCAAGTTTGAACTGGGACATGCAATGGCAGTATTGATGCTGTCATAATTATATTCGCGGGACCGTGTTTGTGAGCGCGGTCAACATGGTTTGCATGACACCTAAATGTCACACATATTTACTGCATTCGGTCACCCGAATGTACTACACATGCGCGAATGCCAGGCGGTGACCACGTCGGTGGAACCTTGTCACTAAAATTGTTTATACAGGCGTCAATAGAGTAGGTTTGTTTTGGGCCCTGGGCTGGACAACCAGCACCTGCTGCATAACAACTGTCAAAGAATCACACAACTCGGCAGACAGAGACATCGCTCTCGTCGACCTTTCAGCTCCCCATTCAACATATTACGGACATGGAATACTGCCTGGCTAGATACCCAAGACCACACCAATTCTCTATCACACCTTAGACAGAACTACCACCTGGCAGCAATCTCCCACTCAAGGAATTGGTCACCTTAAACCATATTCGCAGGAGTCGATCGCTTCAATAGCAATATGCACCGACGGGGCTGCGGCCATCGTCCAGCCTGCCAATTGTTCTCCATCACGACAGACTCTGTGCGATCCCTTCTCAATTAGTGCCCTACCTTTCATCAACCGGTGGACACAGATTTCTCAACCCCCACCAATCACAGTGAGTGGCCCTCCCAACGGCTTACAACATATTGCTGCTGGCCTCGGGGGTGGTTTCGGATAATTGCAGACAGAAAACCACATTTTCGGACAAAAGATAGAGGTGTTCTAATCATTTATACGTACCGATTTAGGAGAATTCCAAAATGTAGAACCAAAATTGCTTGGGAAAGTATTCTATGAATAATAATATTTTAAGGATTAAATTAATGTTTAAAAAACATCACACAAAACACCACGTTCACGCAACACAGACCTACAAGTACACCCATATCTCCACCAAAGTGTAGGCTGATAATAGCGAGATATTGGACTGAAAGTTCCCCATTCGTCTGGGGATTGCGAAATGCATGAAAACTGTCCGAATTCATTTACACAAACAACCCACATACTCCATTTTAGCATTCTAATTTGTTATAACCAAAAATATTTTTTATTTTTTTTCTGAAACTTTTAAACTAAAATAAAGGGCATATAGAATCTTCAATGCATCCGCGTAAACAAATGATAATTCCACATTGACCTAAATGTATTAATAGAAAAGAATCTATGCATTAAATTGATTATATGTCCTACTGACATCAATTAAACAAAACTTTCTTAAATCCGCTATAAGTGAACAATAGGTCTTCAAAGAAATCAATACTATACTCCCAACTCAATGACTTGTACATTTATTTGGAATGTATGCAAATGTGCTCTTGGAAGATTTCGCAAGCCTAAATCACCTCATAATGTTTTATTTTATAACAGCAAATTCCATAACATCAATTCCGATCCAACGCAATTTCCAATCAATATAATTCTTATTTTGCTAATATTGGTCCAACCTTAGGGACCCCCTCCCTCCGAAAACCACTTTCCGGGGCATTGTTACAAAAAACAATGGTTCAGTATGGGTTACTAAACACGACCAAAGGAACAGAAAACAGGTGGAAAGTTGGTTGTACCGATTCAAAAGGCGGTTCAAAAACCAATAACCAATAAAAAAACAAAATAAGCTTTCAAAATTAATTAAAAAAAAAAAACAAAAACCCCAATTTCCGAAGGATTTTTCAATAAGAATTTGCCTCTTAGGAGAAACTGTATGTACTTTAACCCTCGTAATTACATTTCATTGTTGAAATAAAAATTGAACAAATTTTAAGGGGCAAAACAAATTTTAATACCGCAAGCAAAATGCTTAATTATGATATTAGCAGATAACGCACAATGACAGATTTGTTATTTTTCACCAAAATATGCGCAACTGACATTTAGCACTTACATAAAATTGAGTAAAAATAATTGAGCGTTAAAAAAATGGCGCAGGTAGACAAAAATGTTGAGGGCCACGTGGAACCCCTATTACACCTAAGTGTTAATAATTTGAATTCAGAAGAGAACAGGGTTTTGTTTTGATCAAATGTGCCGTATTCGATTGCTTTTCGTTAGGTCTACTTGTTGACTTCTTTTTCTTGTATTCGTTTGGAATCTTTATAAACAGTCCGCCTATGGCCAATACTTTTTGTACCTATATCTCCTTCTGTTCTATGTCTTCTTGTTCATGTTTTACATTTCACCACGTATTTAGAAAAATATCCCCCCTAATGTTTGGGTATGTATATGGTAACCAAAAAGAACAAGGCAGTTCTTGTTATTTACATGTACGACTACTGAGCTGTGTGCTTAATGGTGAGCATATTGTAACTCACAGTGATTGTTGTGGTGTTCAGTATGATCGATCTCTTTTTGGAATTGTTCTCCCTTGCCTAATGTACAGTACGTTAAATGATGTTGCATGGAAAAGAAAAGTAAAATGAAACTGAAAAAAATTAGATTTCAACTGGCTTCTGC
This sequence comes from Ophioderma brevispina, assembly GCA_023653785.1. NCBI lineage: Eukaryota > Metazoa > Echinodermata > Ophiuroidea > Amphilepidida > Ophiodermatidae > Ophioderma > Ophioderma brevispina. The sequence goes on along the minus strand of JAMKCH010004695.1, from coordinate 26,904 downwards.
AATAAAGTGCAAATTTAAAAAAAAAAATTGCATCGCCAGAAAATGTTTCTCTTTAACTATGTCAAAATGTCGAGTGTTAATTCGCAGTTTACAAAATGCCTTCTAAATAAAACTTCATAATGATGAAAATGGAAAGCACAGCAGAAGCTATTGACTCATATTACCAGCGGCGTATCCTGGGGGGGGGGGCAAAAGGGGCGCTTGCCCCCGGGTAGCCAAAGGGGGTGCCAAAAAGAAGGAAGAGAAAAATGGAAGGGAGAAGAAAGGGGAAAGGAAAAGGAAAGGAAAGGGGGAAAGGAAAAGGAAAGAGGAAGGAAACGAAAGAAAATTAGAGATGGAATGGGAAGAAAGGAAAAGAAAAAGTAAAATAAAAAGGGGGAAGGGGACAACCAAAGGGGAAAGAGCAGGGCCATACGCAGGATTTTTTTACGGGGGGTGCGGGTCTTCGAAAAAGTGGACTTTTTTGGGAAAAGTGGACCTAACCCCCCTAAAATGGCCCTTTTTGGACTTTTGAACATCTCGTCGCCAAAAAGTGGACTTTCTTGTCATATTTTCTCTAAATTTTGGACCTTTTTATCAAAAAAATCAGCATTAAGTGGACCTTTTTCCCCTTTGGTGGAATTTGGGGTGCGGTAGATATATTTTTCGCAACGCGCTTGTCGTAAACTTTGGATCCTAGCACTATATTATTTTCGCAGTTAGTCCATGGAGGCATAACCGCCGCCATCATGAGTTATGATCATGTCCGCAATACACAAATGTCATTAAATCTCTTTTTGGTGCTCTAAATATATTACTGGCATTCTTACCCCGCCTATTTGTCAATTTTAGTACATTTAACAAAACATGCCTCCTACCGGCGGCCATCTTGGACACTTAAATGTTTAAGCCCACTTCAGGAAGGTAGAAATTTAGGGGGGGGGGTTTTTTTCGGTGTTTTTAGTCCTGAATAAAATTCCTATAATAATGAAAATACAATAGAAGTTTTCATAAAACAATGGTGGCCATTTTGAAATAGGCATTACGCGCTAATGTGCAACTTTTTTGGCGGAAACATACCTAATCCTAGTCAGGGGGACACCCCCTTCAAGGTGATATATTGAAAATTAATCACCAGGTGGGTGCAACAAACTCGAATGTTAAGGCCAGTACAGAAACTGGCTCATGGACTACGTGTTGAGTTACGCTTGCAAGCGCCAGCAAACAGCGTTTACTTCATATATAACTTGGGAGATAAACAGGTCAACAGAAAATAATTTTTAATTAACCGCATGATTTAAGTACCGTCATATTCAACGCAGTTGTCAGAAAATGTAGTCAGCTTGGAAAAAATGATTTCTAGTTTTCCCTGTTCTAACTTCTTTGATATTGATTGATTGCGTCATTAACTCTGGTGATTTCTATCATTAAAATTTAAATCGTTTTATAATAACGAAAGGGTTCATTTTGATATTAAAAAATATTTTAAATGTTGAAGGCACACAACTTTCATTTCATGTTCCAATTGCAGCAGAACTTGAAACCTTTGACAAACATTAATGATAGATATCGCACATGCAACTCGACACAGGCAGGGACCTATTAGGTTGCTTGCAACCGACAAAAAGACGAAAAGGATTCCCCAATCAATTTGCAATTGCCTTACGCGCACATGGACTACGACAAATAGGGTTGTTATCAAAACAGTTCTCTGAAAAGTACTCCACTACAAAGCAGTGGACTCAAGCACAATTGTAGTGCTATTTTGCATGGGTCGTAATTATGGTCATTTTGAGGGTAATCTTCTATCAATCAATTATACATGGCAAGCCATTTTACACTGAAGTATTTCTAAGAATAGACTTACTGGTTTGCTAAAACACTTTCATTGATGTTTCGACGCATTATTATGTTTATGTATGTTAAGGTTTTTTTGGTTAACTTTTTTCCCGCGCGTCGTCCTGATTGAAGTCCATGTTGCTAATAAGGTCAAGTGCCGTCACACCGAGTCAAATCAATACGCAAATGAGCATATTAAAAAATAAGTGAACCTTTTAGACATGCCAAAAGTAAGTCAATATGAAGTGACCGACTCCTGTGCGAATCCCAGTGCTTTCCGGCATTGCACCTGCAGTACTTCGGAGAGAACACCACACGCATAAACTAGTGAAAAAAGCCCCACGTACACACTTCTTCCAATACAATTTACAAATGAAGAGCGCCGCTCATTACTCTCATTACTGAATGGTGACGTCATATTTGTGATACAGCTTGGGGAGATTTTGGAAATTCTGTAATATGTGTTCATGACGTTCGAGAGACTTTTTAGACCTCAGGTAGTCAAAATTATATGCGCAATGATAATGGGAAAATCCGGTATGGTTTCGGCTATCGAAAGCTGAAAACAGAATTTAAATAATATTTTCCGTTGTTGAGTGTTGGTATTGTTTTTATGATAGTAAAGTTGCGCCATAAGTCAATCCCGGAAATTGAGTGTTGAAAAAGTACTCCTAAATAATCGTAGATTATGCGCGATATAATGTTACTAGTGAGATGTACTATCTGTGTCGGTATTACTTAGATCATTCCTGAACCCACAGTGTCATCATTGCAAGGTGATATTTAGTTTTAATAAGGTGACGATGCAAATATGCATGACTATTTTCCGGCAGTGGAACCAAGTTTGAACTGGGAAATGCAATAGGAGTATTGATTGCTGTCAGAATTATATGCGCGGGACCGTGTTTGTGAGCGCGGTCAAGCATGGTTTGCATGACACGTACAATGTACACACATATTTACTGCATTCGGTTGTCAGTCACCCGAATGTACTACACATGCGCGAATTGCCATCGGTGACCAGCGTCGGTGACTTGTCACTAGAATCTTTTATACAGGCGTCAATAGAGAGCTTTGTTTGTGGGCCCTGCTGGACAACAAGCACCTGCTGCATAACACTGTCAAAGAATCACACCAACGCTGCTAAACTCTCCAGTTCCCCTTTCAACATCTTACAGACATGGAATACTGCTTGGCTAGATACCCCAAGACCAGATCAACTCTCTATTACACATAAGACAGAACTACCACCTGGCAGCAATCTCCCACGCAAGGAATGGGTCACCTTAAACCAGATTCGCACAGGAGTCGATCGCTTCAATAGCAATATGCACCGATGGGGGCTGCGGCCATCGCCAGCCTGCCAATGTGGTTCTCCATCACAGACTGCGGATCACATTCTCAATGAGTCCCCTACCTTTCGTCCACCGGTGGACACAGATTTCTCAAACCCCAACCAATCAACAGTGAGTTGGCTCCAACGCTTACAACATATTTAGCTGCTGCCTCATACGCAAGAAGAAGTCAATATGTAATGCTATAGTTGTTTCTGACAGCGGCGAAATTTAAAGGACAAGATACAAGATACAGTACAAAATATTATTGAAGTAGTATCAAACTACACGGCTTGAATAGCCACAAAGTCAATGAGAAGGAAAAAGTCGAAAAAAAAGATTGGTTTGCTAACATGCAACTCATATTTTTCCTTCTTGGCATATATTAGTAAAATTTTATGTTACAGGAAAGATGCAGAATGCCCTATACAATGTCAATACACCAGTAATGTACCATTGTACAAAGTATACGACATTTCCCTTCATGATCTTTCCAATTCGAGAACTCTACTTGCTCGAGACTGGAAACGTGCAATTGCAAGTAGCGAATTTGAAGTTAAATAACAATATTTAAAGATTTGCGTGTACTTACCCCCCCCCCACACACACACAGAAATCCTCGTCTATTCTACCCAACGACTACAAGTAACCACCCCCCCCCCCCCCCCCCTTCGGAGGACGAGAGATAAGACGGCAGTGAGCGTCACCTTGTACAAGAACAAATGAGGAAAGTCTGACTGCTGTAAGTCAATGTGGCTTTAGACCTTATAAGCACTACAGATATGGTTTTTGCCTTTGCCAACTCCAAGAAAAGTGTTATGAGCAAATAAAGGACAGTATGCAGCTTTGTGGATATACCAAGGGCGTTCGATACGGTGAGCGGGAAAAGACTGGCGAATCATGGTACATCATGGTTGTCCTCCATTTCCTTCTTTTAACAGATCATTCATCTTCACGAAAACCAGCTTGACCGATCAGATTTAACAATGACTATCAGAACTCTTGACCATCACCAATGTAATCAAGCTGGACTGCGTTCCAGGGCACATTCCGTTCATCAACTCCTTAAGCATGATTCTTCAGTTCTAGTCTTATTAATGACGAAGGCATCTACATCCGATACAGAAGCGATGACATGTTGCTTAATCTGACACGTTTGCAAGTACGCACAAATAGAATGGAACAGTTATTTCTGTAGTTGCTCTTTACAGATGACGCAGCACTCGTTGCCCATACAGAGAAGTTTTTGAAGCGCATCACATTGTGCTCCAAAGAAGCTTTATAGCTTCTTACACTAACAGCAAGCCTCTAGAAGACTGGCATGTTTTACCAACCAGCACCTCAAAAAGAGTAGCATCCTCCACGCATCTACTTTGAGGAGACTGAATTGAAATCAGTCCATCAGTTCACAAACCTTGGCTGTACCATTTCCTAAAATGATGAGCAGCTGGATAAACTGCACAAGCAAGTGTGGAACAGCACGTACTACAGGAAAGGCACTGAAATCAGTGTGTGCAAAGCAGTTGCATTGACCACCCTTCTATACTGTTCTGACATTATCTGCGTTTCCAGAGCGGTTCCAGAGCACTGCCACGGTCCCATCCTTGGAATCCACTGGTGCGATTCTAGAAAGGAAGATACCCGACTGTCTGAGGCCGCTCTGTTTGGGTAGCTGTCTTCTGCATACCGCGAGATAGGGGCACCTCAGAAGAGATTCGTAGAAAGCCTGCCAGGTTTATTTCAATCCAATCACTAGTCAACAATGGCTTGTAATCGTGTGAACTAGAGAAGTATTATCTATCAGGCTGTTTCGTCCTGTGAAGCCCATCGAAGAACCAGAAGCAGGAAAAGGGCGCAGACAGAAAGGGTGAAGCAACAGAATCCCTGATGACCCCGTCCAAAATTCCATCTGTGACCCCTACAGCCGGATCTGCTTGCCTCATCGACTTGACAGCCCCCAGCAACAGACGTGGACGGTTGCTGTCATAATATTCGTTTGCGAAGACAGGCAAAGAGAGAGAGAGAGATGGGGGGAGATGTAAAGTTTATTAAACTAGAATCGTTCTTTTTAGCATCTTTAGAGTGAAACAAAAGACCATTTCATTGAGATTCATTGTAGGATTTCCAAGGAATTTATGAAATTTGACAAAATTGGGCCAACCGGACTAAATTACCGAAGACGAATAGGACCTGAAAAGGGCATTAATTTAATGTGACTTTGCCATTTATCAAATTTGTCACTTTGCGACAAACTGTTCGCGTTTTTGTTTTGCACGAATTGAAATCAAGAATTTCTTTCCGCCTAGAACAAGAACACCGACTATTATTATAATTATGTTCTTTGATTTTACTTCCAAAATGATCTACAGCAAATACAAATAAAAATCGAAAAGAACCTATTATTGTAACACAACACACACCCTTTTTAGCGGCAACTGCGTGCAGTCTCCGTTATCGGATTAGGCCTTGCGAGACGAAGAGCAGCACGATGAAAACTTAGCCGTTGAAGCCATGTGAATTTCGTTCACTGATCCGCTTAATCCTTCAGTCCTTGAAAACGTATGCACTTATCCGCAATGTTTGTTAGTTATGAATTAGGGCCGGGGACTCAGGCTATAAAGAATATCAAGCATAATTAATGAGCATTCTATAGCGTGCCGTGTGCAAGACATCTCCCGATCGGGGCTTCTTCAACCAGAGCGGCATGCAGAAACAGTCAAAATTTCGAAGGGTTGAATCTATGCATAATGGAAAACGCCACAAGTTTATTACAACCAATGCAAGTCAAATATGGTACGAGTATAGAGGTTAAACCTTCAGGATTTGTCATAAAAAAGTCGGCTTATAATAAAATGTTTGAAAGCTGATTAGAAGGAAATAATTTCGAAATATTACTCGCCAAACTGTAGCGACCAAATGCCAAAGAGAGAAAAACTGGATACGGAACGATGCAGTAAATCCTCTGAAGCTTCACTCATAATTCCAATTTTGACGGGGAAAGTAGCCACCAATGATAGAATGGTTTATTTTCTACACCTATCCTTACGATTGCGCATGTAGGGAAATTTTTGCAGCTTCTACACATGTAAATACAGATTTCCAATGATTCAACAACCTGGCTGTTTCTCAAATATTCTGACGTCACGCAACGTCATTTAATGAGCAGCCCTCAATCGATACGGGCGGCGAAATTTCCCCACAGTTTTGTAAGTGAGCAGGCAACTTTTAATAAAATTATTCGTGTGTTTGCAATCATGGTCATTCACAATAAGTAAAGTCAGATAATATTGGGGTATTGTCACGTGATCTCGTGGATACCAAGGTCAGCAATACCCTCTCAACTCAAACAAATGAGCCTTGTGCAAAAAATGATCTGAATTATATCTAATAACACAATTTATTATAATTTTAATCAAGAATTAATTCAAGAATTTGAATAATCAATATACTCAAGAACAAGAATGCCCTTATGAATACAGATTGTACTCATGTCCACTCTGATGTAGCGATTTATGTCCAGAATTAAAAGAAGCATTGCAGTTCAACGGTGATATGGCCTCACAGCGAAGACTCCAAAATGACAGCCCGTAGTGTCAAAGATCCACAATATAAATCCATGAAAAATTTCTTCAGTAAATATTTTTCCTCTTTCGGAGCAGTCCTAAAGACAATGTTGTCCAGCAGTTCAAGACGACAATGTTCTATAGGTCCATTGGCAAGACAAATATTCTGCAGTATATATAACCGGGATATACAAACTATCACCACGAATTCCTTCTATCGCCAATGGCCACTTTTAGGACTACCATTTGTAATCTTTATATTATTATTATTCTCAGCACTTTGACTTCAAAAAACGACGGCTGACAAATATAGCTTTATGCTCACGTGATATCTAAAATATCAATCCTTGCACTGCACAGATCTAGCAACTCCGCAGATCAAAATTAACTACTGGCGATCTTCTAGTAAGCATAGCTATATTTATACATCATCTTACATTATCTAATACAACAGTTACCTATATGTTGTAATCTTTAACTTGCACCATACCTGAAAAATTCCAAGCTATTTATAGTACCTTTTTCTAGAAATGTATCTGAACATGTAAACACATTATTGCATTATCGAATATCGCACTAGTGTTATTCCATTTTCATGATGAAATAATGTACGTTCCCTGCTAGGAATCTTTTATCGAAGTTATATATAGAAATAATTCAAATTGAGGAACACTATAATAATGAGCGGTTTGTAATCTATTAGACATCTTATAACATGATCCAAATCATTTGATAACCAACACTTCCAATGAAAAGAAAATATTAGCGATGCCATCATTTACTCATATGAGCACATTTTTGAAGATTAGATTACACTTCATAAAAAAAGCTCATGTTTTGTAACTTTACATTTCGAGCAAATTTGTACACATTGTGTAACGTTGTAAAATACACATTACATTAAAAATAATATACAATAAGTAGAGCGCATTAAAGTATGCCACCTACAAGTTCTCAACATTTTCACATCAATCGATATTATCAGCTGAAGCAGACACCTAAACTAGCCATATCATTGCTTACTTTCACATTGCGGATAGTGAGCCCAGAAGGACTACATGGTTGCATTAAATAGATTTCTGCTGTATATCTGAACAAAATATTTTCTTTAGTTTGCATCTCCTTTCAGATTAGTTTGTGAAAGTGAAAGGTTTTAATCAAATGGATACAGCTGGAATTACTTGCATGATAAGGATCAATCTCATGCTCGAGTCATTGAACTTTACTACGAATAGTCATGCGATTGAATGGAAATTATCGTCTGTTGATGTTGCTGCCAATATTAGCAGGTGAACGTTATTCGAGGAAACTAGCTAAATTAACCCACCATGTGCACATTAAGCCTTTACTTTTTGTTACATCGAAGTCTTGTTATTAATGTGTGTAATTTGGCCCTTACCTTTGCTTCTTCAAATTTGCACTCGGAATCAACCATTGCCAATATGCTAATACGAAGGTCAATGGACTCTTTTCCCAGATATGTTTAACTTTCGATAATTTGCAGAAACCACATTTGCAGACAAAATAGAGGTGTTTAATCATAAACAAATTTTTGATTTAGAATTCCAAAATTAGAACCGGATTTTCTTGCTTTGGAAATGTATTCTATATAATACCAACATTTTAAGGAATGCTTTCAAAATAAGCACATAAAACAAAACCACACGTTCACACACACACACACAAACACACACACACGCGAAGAATTACAAATACACCCATATTTCACTATGGCTGATAATAGCTGATAATAGCGATATTGACTGAAAGTTCCCGTTCGTTTTGGGATATGCCATTTTCTGGTACTTAAGAAACTGATTGAGAAATGCATGAAATAATGCCCGAATTCATTTCATACCAAAGACACACATGCTCATTTAACCACCATAATTTAAATAGTTTTCGTTAAGAATTACGAACAGTTGATCGGACTTTTGTTACTCACTCAAATTCAGCCAAATAAATTTTCTGAAACTTTTAAACTAAAAAAGGCATATACTACATGTATCTTCCAAATGCATTCCGCGTAAACAAATGATAAATCACATTTTACTTAAATCTATTAATAGAAAAGAAACTATACAATCAATTTATTTTTATGCCTACTGACTTTAAAAAAATATATATTCTTAATAAGTTAAAGCAATATTAGCACATTTTTAAAGAGCGCCCCCATTTTTTTTTTTTAAATGGAGAATTTTACACGTTTGCATTGGTAACTGGCTAGTAAACTATACCTGTGAATGGTTAAGCTCGAAAATGTCTATGTGTCACAAACGAAGGAATTTCGTACTAGAATAATAATTATCAGGGATCCCCGATAATAATACAACGGCTGCTGGAAACGGCCTTCCAATGTGAAATAGCCGGGAAATAGCGCCATGTACGTGTCTACGCTCATCCATTAGTTGTTTTAATAGTTCAGGCAAGCCAAGTTAGAGGTTATTTTCTCGAGGTGGCACTATTCATCATGGACGGACATAAACGTAGCATTTCCAGCTCTGCCGTTAAGTCCAATCTGGGATCCCAATTCTAATTACAAATCACTTATTTTTTTGATAAATACGCATTTTTTAGCATTCTCGTTCGCAGGTATAGTTTCCTATACAATTACCAACGTAACTGTGCAAAAATATCAAATTTTGAAAATTGGGGGCGCTCTTCAAAAAATGTGCTAATATTGCTTTAACTTAGAGCAGGGTTTCCCAACCTTTTTGTCCCGAGACCCCATTTCTTGACACTTAACTTGCGGCGAACCCCAATTACTCAAATAGTATATTCTCAAAAAGAAATTTGACCAGTCAAGGAAAATTGAAGGTGTTGTGGAGAGGTACGTAAGTGGCAAGCCAATTTTTCAAGCCAGGAGAAGGGGCTTGCAACAAGGTCGTTTATATTCTACCGGAAGCTCTGAATCTACTGATGACAGGAAAGCAAGGGCAATCCTTTTAAAAAAATCGGTTGTGGCATTCTAAGGGCATGGTGCTCTCCATTCTTAAAACAAGTGCGCACGAGGTGTGCAAGAATACCACTAATTTCATTACAATCGTGTTCATTTTTGGTCTTTGAACAGTCCTGTAAGTGACAATTTATCATGATATGCGCGCCAAGCGCGCGGAAATTTACTAATCAAATACAAATTCAATTGATTAATCAAACACTGCAAAATCAGTTTGGCTTGCTTGATATAGTTAATTTATATTATTTGACAATTCTGTTCCTGCCTTTTCGACAAGTACTTTCATTATCATTTAAATTAACTTCGCGGCCCCCTTCTTAAGGGTTCGCGACCCACATGTTGGGAAACCTTGACTTAGGCCTTCGAAGAAAAATAACACTATACTTTTGTTACTCACTCAAATTCAGTCAAATAAATTTTCTGGAAACTTTTAAACTAAAAAAGGCATATACTACATGTATCTTCCAAATGCATTCCGCATAAACAAAGGATAACTCACATTTTACTTCAATCTGATTCTCCCTCCATAATGTATATTATTTTAACTGATTTTGTATGGAAAAGAAGTACACTGTGAAAAAGTGAAAAACTTAGATTTAAACTCACTTCTCCAATAAAGTGGGCTCGTGAGAAAGGTACTGACCTTATAAAAACCCACCCTTTTTCATCCCTATTTACACTGAATGAAATTTGAAAGAGCCATGGGGAGAAAATTAAACTTTCGACTGCCAAATATTGTCAATCCATAGCTGAATTTATCGTAGTCCCTTGTCAGTATCCTGTGAACTCCATCTTTGAAGGTATTAGTGGTCTCTGCTGTTAAGACATTATCAGGCAGGCTGTTCCTTATATTACCTCCGATACTGAAAACATTTTGTCTTAGCCTTAGTCTAGTGTGCTGCTTCTTTACTTTGTATGTGTGCCCTCTGGTTCCATGTTCCTTGTCTGCCAATAAACAAATGGAATATTTTTTCACATCGTTGATTACTGTCATTATCTTGTAAGTTTGTATTAGGTCCCCTCATAATCTTCTAAATGCCAATGTTGGAAGATTCAAGTGCATCAGCCTTTCACTATAACTCAAATCCTTAAGATTAGGCACTAGTTTAGTGGCTCTACGCTGCACTTTTTTAACCAAATCTGCTAATAATTCCTACCATGCTATTGGCTTTCTTAGTAATCAATGCAACATGCTTAGAAAATAGGAGAGTGGGGTCAAATGTAATACCTAGGTCCTTCTCTTCTTTAACTTCATCAAGGTTTCTTCTTATTCCTTCCTATGTCATAGAATAGACATATTTGTCTTGTTGAGGTCCATAGTGCATGACGCCACATTTTACCACATTGAACTTTAGTTGCCATGTGTCAGACCAAATACTTAAATTATCCAGGTCCCTTTGTAGATCACTGCATTCCTGATCTCCATTCACATGTGTGAAAACGTTTGTATCATCTGCGAAGATCTTAACGAAGTTGCTAACCACATCCGGGAGATCATTCTTCTTCTTATCGTGTCCAAACACTGTGGTTCTCAAATATAATCCAGCCAGAGATGGGTACAACGTCTGGCTGCTTCACTGAATTCCGCAAGGTCCTTGTTTGTGCATTGTTGCTCCAGCAATGGACAGACCAAGAGATGTTCTATTGTCTGTGGTGCTGTTCCACAACCACCGGTAGTATCCCGACCTGCTTCCAGATAGCCCCCACTTCTGCAAGGAAACCTTAGATCGGCCAGTTCTGGTTCTCGATCTGTTGAGGCATCGCCATTCAGCCCATGAGGAGTCAGTTCCAGGTGGGCCAGGCTCACCAGGTTCAGTACCGATAGATGTTACTTGGTTAATGGCAAGTCTTTCTTTCCACAAGACGACTCTCTTGGCCTCGTTAGAGACTGTTTCAAGAGGTTGGACTTTGCTTAAGAAACTCTCTCTGGATTTAAGGCGGTTGGCAGCAGGTATCTGTCCAGACATAGGGTGCTTCACATTAGATACTTGGCAGCTACGCTCTTGCATGCTCGCTACGCTTCGACGAATGTCTTGTAGAGCAATTCCTGCTAGGATGTATAAGTTTTTCCGTTGGTGTTGGACGGAGACATCCTGTGATCAAGCTTCTTGGCATGGGTTGATCTTTCCCATACAGAGCAGGCATACTCTGCACATGAGTAGCACAGGGCAAGTGCCGTCGATCTTAGGATATGTGGGCGAGCACCCCATCTTGTGCCAGTGAGTTTGTTCAACATGTTATTGCGTAAACATACTTTACTCTTCGTCTTCTCAATGTGGTTCTTATAAGAGAGAGTGCAGTCCAAGGTAACTCCTAGGTAGACAGGGTTATCACAGTGCTCCAGGGGTGTTCCAGACCATGTAACTTTAAGCTGACGTTTGGCTTCACGGTTGCGGAGATGGAAAGCACACACTGTGTCTTAGATGGATTTGCACGTAGGTGGTTTTCCTCATAATAAGGAGTGAGTTCATCCAAAGCTTTGGAGAGTCTCTCTTCAACAACTGTGAAGTCGGCATCTTGTGCGCTAATTCCTAGGTTTCTGCACTCCTAGGTTGGTCGTTGGTATAGATGTTGAACAGGAGAGGTGCAAGCACACTCCCTTTTGGTAGACCATTCTTGAGCCTACACCATCGGCTCTTCTTCGCTCCTAGCTGAACAAATAACATCCTGTTTGCCAGCAATCCTCGGATAAACTCAGTCAAGCGAATGTCCTTGGTAATTTCCAGGATCTTATGGAGTAGGCATCTGTGAGGTTGAGGTTAGGTTGAGTACTTGACTTGTTTTTGATTTGCCTGGCCGGAAACCTGCTTGTTCTGGTATGAGGTGTGCGTCTATATCACAGGTGCAATACGATTGAGCAGGAGACGTTCAAAGAGCTTGTAGGTATGGATGAGGAGTGATATAGGTCTGTAGCTCTTGGGATTGGATGGATCTTTCCTAGGCTTTAGGAGTGCCATAACATGCTTTCCTCCAGATCTTTGGGAACCTGTGGGAAATAAGGCAGCAATTGTAGAGCTCAAGAAGCCATTCCTTTGCTACTGGGCCATGACTTTTTAGCTGCTCAGTAGAGATGTTGTCAAGGCCTACTGCTTTTCCTGGTTGAAGTTTAGCAATACCGGATTCCAATTCGTCCATGTTGAAGGGGCGAGTGAAACCAGGGTCACCACTATACCTCTTATGGTCTAGTTTGATCTTCTTGGGTTTCTCGCTGCACTTGCCATTTAAAAGCAGTTGGTGGGCAACTTGGCTGCTGTGGAGGTTCTGTTGGATCCCCTCGGAGCTTTCGGATGGTAGACCATGCTTTCTTGCTGTTATGGGTCATATCGGTGGATTCAATTAAAGTATGCCAAGTTTTGATCTTTTCCTGGGAGATCCTCTCCGAAACTTCCTCACCTTTAGCAGTTGTTTCAGCCGAAAAAGGATCAGCTTCAAACATGGTGATATACTCTTGATATTCTCTTGCACATTCCTGGGAAAGGCCTGGTATATATTCCTTCCTACCCAACACCTCGTGTATGGATCTCCGCGCAGTCTTGTTCACTAGTTGGGCAAATTTGTCATAGTTATGGGGTTTTGGAGCAATCCTCTTCACGTTTTGATCCAGGTCATCAGTGAATCCTTGCCAGTCTGCTTTCCTGTAGTTAAAGCGGCGCTTAAAAGGCACTTTGTTTGGTCTTACTGCAGCGTTGACTTGGATACCGATTGGTCGATGTTGAGTTTGTGGAAAAGGATCCAGAACAATCTTGCTACACAGGTTAGAGATGTCTTTGCTAACAATAGCTAGTTGGAACCTCTCTTCCAGCGGGCACTATGAAATGATGGCGGCAGCTTAGAGTCACGAAGGAGACGTAGATGTTGACTGTCTATCCATTCTTCGATAGCTTGTCCGTCTTTGTTAGTTTCATTGTAGCCCCATTGGGTACTATGGCTGTTGAAGTCGCCGATGAAGAAGTGAGGTTTGGTGGAATTCCCAGGGTTGAGTTGAGGGTGCTTGAAGTCTACTGATGGAGGTTTGTAGACGGATGTAACTATGACAGAGCTGAGCTCAATGGTGAGGACTTCGATGTTGTTATCATCAGACATTGAGGTTGCTTCATTAATGAAAAAAGCATAAAAGCATTGGGCCCAATACACTTCCCTGGGGAATTCCGCTGCTTACTTCAGAACATGCTGATGTCTTTCCATTGACAGTAACTCGCTGCCTCCTGCCTTAAGAATGCTCTCCACCCATTTAAGCAAACTGCCGTCAATGCCGCATGCTTTTATCTTTTTGAGTAGGCGCTGGTGTGGCCATGTGGGACACTGTCTGTGTCGAAGGCCTTCCGGAAATCAAGTTAAACATCGATTCCTCCCCTTCATCTAACATACTCGTCCAAATTTCCAAGATTTCCAAGAGCTGTGTAACACAAGATCTCCCAGATCTAAATCAATGCTGGTCATCACTAAGGGGGTCATTATCATCTAGGAATTCCATCACTTTGTCTCTTATAATAGATTCTAGTAACTCGCAAATATCAGATGTTAAACTCACAGGTCTGTAGTTGCCTGCACTTGTAAAATTCCCGTTCTTAAAAATTGCAATCACATTAGCTATTTTCTATTGGTCTGGTACCACTCCTTCTTCCACTGATTTTTTGAAGATTAATGCTAGAGGAGTTATGATTTCTTGGACTATTTCTTTTAACAATCTTGGGTAAAGAAATTTACATCGCCAGAAAATCTCCTTGTTTCTCTTTAACTACGGATTCAAATTTTTAAAATGTCGAGTGTTAGTTCGCAGTTTACAAAATGCCTTCTTCATAAAACTGTACAGGAGATGGAACTGGAAAGCACAGCAGAAGCTATTGACCTGTATTACCGTCATGGAGATTATAACACGTGATTGGTGCTTGAGCTTATGAAATCTTAGATATTTAGCTTATAGTTAGATATATTTCTCGCAACGCGCCTGTCGTAAACCTGTGATCCTTGCGCTATATTATTTTCTCAGTTAGTCCATGGAGGCATAGACACTCTTCAGCGAAAGACGCGTTCAAACGTGAAACTTGACGAGTTAATGCAGAGGTTTCGGCTTGCATGTGTTAAGTTACGCTTGCAAGCGCCAGCCAACAGCATTTACTTCATAACTTGGGTGATAAACAGGTCAACAGAAAATCATTTGTAATTAACCGCATGATTTGAACCGTCATATTCAACGCAGGTTCATTACCAGAAAATGTAGTCAGCTTGCAAAAAATGATTTCCAGTTTTCCCCTGTTCTAATTTCCTTGATATTGCCTGAGTGCGTGACGAACTCTCATGATTTCTATCATTAAAATTTAAATCGTCTTATAATAACGAAAGGGTTCATGTTGATATTAAAAATTATTTAAATGTTGAAGGCACACAACTTTCATTTCATGTTCCAATTGCAGCAGAACTTGAAACCTTTGACAAACATTAATAATAGATATCGCACATGCAACTCGACACAGGCAGGGACCTATTAGGTTGCTTGCAACCGACGAAAAGACGAAAAGGATTCCCCAATCAATTTGCATGGCCTTACGCACATGACTACCACAAAATAGGGTTGTTATCAAAACAGTTCTCTGAAAATTAATCCACTACAAAGCAGTGGACTCAGGCACATTGTAGTGCTATTTTGCATGTAGTCCACTCAATCTATGAAAAATACTATGTACACCTGGACAAAATTGCTACAGAAGGTTTTCTTGCTGTAACTAGCTGTAAAATATCTCCAAAACAACATATCGAAAAGGTAGAAAAAGGGAAGCCTGGCAAGACATGCTAATTTGCATTTATCTTACGTGGACGTATACGCCCATATTTCGACAAAGGTATAATAACTCATAAATGCATGTTTAGGGAGATTTTCCTTTTTTCTGTTAGTATTTAACATGTTTTGCATGGCTATGCCTGCAAGGTGTGTAGCACTTGCAATTGATACATTAAAAGCGTATTATTCAAGATGGCCGCAATTTTCCGCCAAAATTAATTTTGCATTCTAGATGATTTGTCAGACTGCAATCAGGATGGGGAGGTCTTTATTTAGCAAATTATTATCAGAGAATATTTATTCAAACACATTGGGTCAACTACTTCTGGGGGGCACTCCGTATGCGAAGTGATGGGTAAGCCTATATGTGCCTCGGGCAGGTGAAAAATAGGATCCTTTCCCGGGTCCTTTCAGATAAAATTTACCCAAAACTACGGGTCATTCTGAATAAAATGGGGTCATCCAGAATGAAACTTTAAGAAGGGGGCCAATGATGTTAAAACCTGAAGTTAAAAAATAGGAAGTGCCTCTTTTCCAATTTCCGAGTTCAAAATTCCCATGAAATTATAAAATTGCAGCGATGAAATTATAAAATTGTTAACAATATGCACATAGGCTGCGAAAATTTTGAATTTGGGTGTTCAAATTCTTTAAAAAAGTGGATAATTTTATGCAAACTTGTGATAAAAGTGGATAGCAGGAAAGAAGAAAATGGGTGTCATTGAGTATGTGAACATTTTCAAAAGGGGGTCATTTGGTAATAGCCTGGGTAATAGTTAGGACAGCAGCATAAGAAGGCGGTCAAGCATTCTAGACGACACCAAAGTCAGTATCTCAAAGACCTTGACTACGCAGCTCAAACAGGGGATGTGATATGTGCTGCACAAGATCTACTACAAAGCATTATTTGAGAATGGTGCAGATAAAGTCAGCCTACATCTAAATGCCAAAGAGACGGAATGGAATGCATGACCTTCAATGAGGAAGAGAATCATCAACCTATCTGCATTACAGACGGTACCCAACTCAAAACAGGTTGGACCTCGGGTCCTATGTCTGCCAGCAAGAAAGACCCAAGAGTTAAAGGGCCGTGGACTGATCAATAATAGCATCATCCCCATACTCCAAGATTTTACCGGAAGTGGTCAACATTTTGGTATTTGAAGAAAGCTACTATTTTTCCCATTTACCCTATGAAATCCTAGGGCTATTTTGGTATGGAAGTTATGAGCGAAATTGTATCCCATTTTGGTCGACCTTTATTAAATTTACACATATAGGGCTAAGAAAATCATGTTTTTAGCTCTCACACGAAAACGGGTTGAAATATCAGGGCAAAACTCTACAGATGGGGTTTATGGGTGCAGACCATTCTATCAAGATTAAAATTTTATTTACATAAATCGGATCGTCCCCTTTTAATATATTAAAAAATAACCAAAATATAACCAAAATAGCACATAGGATTTATGCAAATCAGCATGTCTTGGCATGCTTCCTTTTTCCTACCTTTTTGATATGTTGTTCGGGAGGGTTTCTACAACAAGTTACAGCAAGAACACCTTCTGTAGCAGTTTTGTCCAGGTCATACCATAGATTGAGTGGACTAATGGTTATAAATGTGTCATTTTGAAGGTAATCTGTCTGTTAATCATTATACATGTCATCCATTTACACTTAAATATTTCTAAGAATAGACTTACTGCTAAAGCAACTATCCGTGATTTTGCGACGCTTTCTTTGAGAAAAGGGTCACCTATCTACATTATAAAGGTTTGGTTAACTTTTTTTACCGCGCGTCGCCTGAGTTGAAGTCCCATGTGCAAATCGGGTCAAGTGTCGTACACCGATGTCAAATACGCAAATGAGCATATTAAAAAATTCAGTGAAAATTTCAGACATGCTAAAGTAAGTCAATATGTAATGCTATAGTTGTTTCTAACAGCGGCGAGATTTAGAGGACAAGATACAAGATACAGTACAAAATATTAATAAAGTAGTATCAAACTACACGGCTTGAATAGCCACAAAGTCAATGAGAAGGAAAAAGTCGGTTTGCTAACATGCAACTCATAAATTTTTGCTAATGATTTCCTTCTTGGCCTATTTAGTAAAATGTTATGTTACAGGAAAGATGCAGAATTCTCTAAACACCAATGTGAGATTTTCTGTTCGCTTTTTACTCAAAATTTATCATCGATTTTGTACGTCGTTCTTCAAACTAGCATCAGTAATGTACCATTGTACAAAGTATACGACATTTCCCTTCATGATCTTTCCAATTCTAGAACTCTACTTGCTCGAGACTGGAAACGTGCAATTGCAAGTAGCGAATTTGAAGTTAAATAACAATATTTAAAGATTTGCGTGTACTTACCCCCCCCACACACACACAGAAATCCTCGTCTATTCTACCCAACGACTACAAGTAACCACCCCCCCCCCTTCGGAGGACGAGAGATAAGACGGCAGTGAGCGTCACCTTGTACAAGAACAAATGAGGAAAGTCTGACTGCTGTAAGTCAATGTGGCTTTAGACCTTATAAGCACTACAGATATGGCTTTTGCCTTTGCCAACTCCAAGAAAAGTGTTATGAGCAAAAAAAAAAGTATGTCACTTTTGTGGATCTTACGAAGGCGTTCGATACGGTGAGCGGGAAAAGACTGGCGAATCATGGTACATCATGGTTGTCCTCCATCTCCTTCTTTTAACAGATCATTCATCTTCACCAAAACCAGCTTGACCGGTCAGATTTAACAATGACTATCGGAACCCTTTCCCATCACCAATGTAATCAAGCAGGACTGCGTTCCACGGCACATTCTCTTTATCAACTTCTTAAGCATGATTCTTCAATCGGCCAGTTCTAGTCTTATTAATGACGAAGGCATCTACATCCGATACAGAAGCAATGACAGGTTGCTTAATCTGAGACGTTTGCATAAATATCATTATGACATTTGACACCTGTACAAACTTTAATGGCGCCCTCAGTTGGAAATACGACACTGACAATTCCAGAATAAGTTGGAATTGATTCTCTGTGATGTCCTTAAACCAATAAAACTGAAATATCAATTTTGGCCCAACTTATGAAGTAGTAAGAAAGCACTGACAACTGCCCCTAACTATATATGATGAACTTCAAATTTGAATAAGAAGCAGAAGAGATATAAACATGAAGCTCTCGGTAAAGCACATCAGTAAAATCATCTAACGAACTGAACATATGAAAATCCATAATTTACTATAAAATAGAAACAAATTTAAAATGCATAACAAAATATTGCAGTTTGTTTACATTTTGTCAATCATTCATAGGTATAGGCATACTAGCAGAATTGGGAAACAGAGCATGAACTTCGCCAACGTTTTCTCTATGTTGGTTTCAAAGGTTGAAATCATATTATGCCTGTAATGTAATACTTTTTGTCTGCAATTTTACATGCAAGGGATAATTTTTATTACATGGATAAATACAGCTGTTGATTGTAATTGACAAACGGTAATTTGTTTTCATCCATTAATCCGTCTGTCTGCGTGTATGCATATATCTATCGCTTCTAATTATTTTCGCTGTCTATATGTCGAAATGTTTAGGAAAGAAAGACCTACCGACCTACTGATTTTCTAAAATCAATGTCGGTTTGTCACAGACAGTCTTTAGTTTACTTCGACCGGCCGACTTTCACAACGCAGATATATCAACGAATCTCTTATAATTAGGAGGTAAAAACCATCAGTCACAAGATATTATTAAGGTAGTGCAAAATTACATGGCTTGCAGAGACGCAAAGTCAATGAGACTGAAAAAGCCAAGTCAGAGAGGTTTTGCTACAGCTAGAAGTATGTTTCGTGATTTCCCTCTTGGCTCATTAAGTAACATCTTATTTTACACGAAAGATCCATAATGGTTTAATGGCCTACTTCTTTTAATTAAAAATATTCCAATAAAAAATCCTTGTGGGATTTTCTTTTCTTTTTTGCTTAAAAATAAATTACTCTTTTAGTCGCTAAATTACCGAAGACGAATAGGACCTGAAAAGGGCATTAATTTAATGTGACTTTGGCATTTATCAAATTTGTCACTTTGCGACAAACTGTTCGTGTTTTTGTTTTGCACGAATTGAAATCAAGAATTTCTTTCCGCCTAGAACAAGAACACCGACTATAATTATGTTCTTTTACTTCCAAAATGCTCTACAGCAAATATAAATAAAAATCGAAAAGAACCTCTTATTGTAACACAACACACACCCTTTTTAGCGGCAACTGCGTGCAGTCTCCGTTATCGGATTAGGCCTTGCGAGACGAAGAGCAGCACGATGAAAACTTAGCCGTTGAAGCCATGTGAATTTCGTTCACTGATCCGCTTAATCCTTCAGTCCTTGGAAACGTATGTACTTATCCGCAATGTTTGTTAGTTATGAATTAGGGCCGGGGACTCAGGCTATAAAGAATATCAAGCATAATTAATGAGCATTCTATAGCGTGCCGTGTGCAAGACATCTCCCGATCGGGGCTTCTTCAACCAGGGCGGTATGCAGAAACAGTCAAAATTTCGAAGGATTGAATCTATGCATAATGGAAAAGTTTATTACAACCAATACAAGTCAAATATGGTACGAGTATAGAGGTTAAACCTTCAGGATTTGTCATAAAAAGGTCGGCTTACAATAAAATGTTTGAAAGATGATTAGTAGGAAATAAATTCGAAATATTACTCGCCAAACTGAAGTGACCAAATGCCAAAGAGACGGAGAAAAAATGGATACGGAACGATGCAGTAAATCCTCTGAAGCTTCACTCATAATTCCAATTTTGACGGGGAAAGTAGCCATCAATGATAGAATGGTTTATTTTCTACACCTATCCTTACGATTGCGCATGTAGGGAAATTTGTGCAACTTCTACACATGTAAATACAAATTTCCAATGATTCAACAACCTGGCTGTTTCTCAAATATTATGACGTCACGCAACGTCATTTAATGAGCAGCCCTCAATCGATAGGGGCGGCGAAATTTCCCACACAGCTTTGTAAGTGAGCAGGCAACTTTTAATAAAATTATACGTGTGTTTGCAATCATGGTCATTCACAATAAATAAAGTCAGATAATATTGGCTTATTGTCACGTGATCTCAGGGATACCAAGGTCAGAAATACCCTTTCAAATGAGCCTTGTGTACAAATGATCTGAATTTTATCTAATAACACAATTTATTATAATTTTAATCAAGAATTAATTCAAGAATTTGAATAATCAATACATTGAAGAACAAGAATGTCCTTATGAATACTGATTATACTCATGTCCACACTGATGTGGCGATTTATGTCCAGAATTAAAAGAAGCGTTGCAGTTCAACCGAATTATGTCATCGCAGCGAAGACTCCACACTGACAGCACGTAGTGTCAAAGTTCCAAAATATAAATCCCTTGGGAATCTTCTTCAGTCCAATCTATTTTTCCTTTTTCAGAGCAGTCCTGAAAACAATGGTTGTCCACAGTTCAAGACGACAAGGATTTATATGTCCCTTGGCGATACAATATTCTGCAGTATATATATCCGGGATATACAAAACATCACCAGAATCTCCTTTCTATCGGCCCATGCCACCTTTTATGGACAAAATTTTGAATCTTTATTATTATTCTTATTTATTATTCCCAGCAGCAACTTTGACTTCAAACGAAGGGCTGACAAATATGCTCTACACGCTCACTTGGTATCTAAAAATATATCAATCCTGGCACTGCACGATCTACCCTCTACTATCACTCTACTGGCAATCTTCTTTAGTAAGCATAGCTATATGTATACATCATCTTACATTTAACAAATATTGTACTGCTATGAGGGGGCATGGTTGAAACAGAGGCCCCAAGGTGATCTCGAAACATACTATAAGCCATACCCCGAGGCGTAAGAGGCGAGGGACATAGTATGTTTCGAGATCACCGAGGGCCTAGAGTTCAACCATTCTCCGATAAAAAACAGTCAATATTTGTTTTATATACCGAATAATATATCTTCTTCTTGTCATCACATTTGTAGGCCATGGCTGCATCATGTTTAAACATTTGGTGTAACTTAGGTGTCCCAAAAAACTTGTGAAGAATTAGTAATCAACCTTTCTTGTGTTGAGGAAGTGGATGTTGGAGTCCAAAACGGATCGCCGTATCGACTTCTTGCCATTTTTGTTTTTTTTGGGGGGGCAAGATGCGTACAACTCCGAATCGCAACCTTTACACGCCCTGCAAATGGCCGTCATCAGGTGTCAAATTATAATCCTCGAATATCTCATATCTTCACGGTGTATTTTACCTACCGTTTGGTATTATCCGATGAGCTGCATCTCGGATTCCTTTCAGATCTTCATCCACAAGCTCAAAGCATGAATACTATGCAGATGGTGCGATTTCACAGCAGCCATTTCTTGCTTTTATCACAGTATTCACAGTACGATTAAACAAAATGCGATGGTCTCTTTATATTCATCTCTTACACCAGCTTCAAGATGTACACTCATATTACGGTTGAATAGTTCGTACGACAGTCTTTAACGCTGGGAAGAGGTGTCCCGGTCAAAGTTTATGAACTATGCCTGCTCTTCCATGGGCATAGTTCATTTTTGTTTTTAATTCTTCATGCTCGTTGACATCTTTTACTGCCCATACCTGAACAATTCCAATATAATTGCACATAGTGCAGTATCTACATAAGCACTAGGGGAATTCCTTTTTTTTCTCCTGTCATCAGGTAATAAGGTACATTCCCTGCAGGAATCTTTTCTCGATTAATATACAGTTATAAATTCACATTCAGGAAAGCTATAACATGGATCGGTTTTGTATCTATAACATCTTATAAAATAATCCAATCATTTGTCAAACAACACAACATCCAAGAAAGAAATATTAGCAATACCATCATTACTCACATCGCAAGATTTTTTGCAGATTAGATTACACTTGACATAAAAGCTCATGTTTTGTAACTTCACATTTCGAGCAAATTTACAGTTTGAAGCCCACATTGTTGTAATCGTTTGTTCAATAAACATTACATTTTAAAATAGTATACAATAAGCAGAGTGTATTAAAGTATGCCACCTACAAGTTATCCCATTTTCAGATTAACGATATTCGCATCTGAAGCATGCAACCGAAACTAGACATTCATTGCTTACTTTCACATTGCTGTAGTGAGTACAGAAGAGCTATGGTTGCATTAAATAGATTTCGGCTGTATATCAAACACATATTTTTTTAAGTTGCATCTCCTGTAAGATTGTTTGTGGAAAGGGAAACGGTTTTAAAATCAAGTGGTTACAGCTGAAATTACATGCAGATAAGGATCAATCTCATGCGCGAGCGCGAGTCCATGAACTTTACTAGAGAGTCATGCGATTGAATGGAAATGATCGTCGGTTGATATTGCTGTAATATTAGGCCATGGTGAACGTTATTCGAGGAAACTGCTAACTTACCTGCCCTGTGCACATTAAAGCCTTACTTTTTTTACATCGAAAGTATAAGATTTCTATGTTGTTATTAATGTGTGTAATATTTAGACCTTACCTTTGCTTCTTCAAATTTGCACTCGGAATCAACCATTGTCAATATGCTAATACGAAGGTCAATGGACGCTTTTCCCAGTATGTTTAACTTTCGATAATTTGCAGTTAAACCACTTTGCGACAAAAATAGAGGTGTTTTAATCATAGACCGGATTTGATTTAGAATTCAAAATGAGACCGGATTTCTTGCTTTGGAAATGATTCTATATACAACATATTTTAAGGAATGCTCAAAATCAATCAGACAAAACAAAACCACAACGTTCTCACACACACACGCACAAACACACACGAGCAGAATTGCAAATACACCCAATCTCACAAAAGTTAGGCTGCTTATCGCGATATTGACTGAAAGTTCCCGTTCGTCTTGGGATATGCCATTTTCTGGTACTTAAGAAAAAAACTGTTGTAGAAAATGCATGAAATATGCGACTTCAACAAACGACTCAAATGCTCATTTAGCCACCATAATTTAATTCGTTTTCGTTAAGAATTACGAACAGTTGATCGGACTTTTGTTACTCCACTCAAATTCAGCTCAAATAAATTTCAACGTTTAAACCAAAAAAAAGGAATATACTACATGTATCTTTCCAAATGCATCCGCTAAAACCAAATGCTAACTCACAATTTTTACTTAAGTCTATAATAGAAAAGAAAATGTTCAATAAATGTATTCTAGCCTACTGACTAAAAAAAAATATATTCTTACTAAGTTAACTTAGGCCTTCGAAGAAAAAAACCTATACTCCCAAATATAATAATGTGTGGGGAATTGCGAAGGGCTGAAATTTTAGATAAAAAAATTGAGGTGGCAAAGCAGCAAATAGAAGCGGCCTTTCAGTCAGTAGGACTTTTACAAAGAACATGAGAAACAAAACCTTCATTGTTGTGAAAGGCTCAATACATGTACAAGTATTAATTTCTATACACAAGAGTTTACGAAGCATAACCAGCCAGACCTTTCTTATGTCTTTTGTATTCTACTAGCTTAATGGCTATTCTATTCATTTGCCTTTGCAAACCCACAATACAGTTTCCCCTGCCTTTAAACTTGATCCCGTCGCATTAAGCAAAATATTATTATATTTTTCCATTGCTAATATTTATAGAATATCTAATCATTGTGTGTGAGACTTCTGACAAATAAGATTGAGGGTAACATTACTTTTTTTGAATTAATGACTGAATTGCACAAAAATTCCCCATTGACTTTTGCATTAATTTACAAATCCAATGGAACCATATCAAAATTCATTTGACATGAAAATGCTTATTAACTCCTTTTTGGCATCGCTAAAATTGCCATAAGAATCTAACTCGGTTTTGAAAAAGGGGTACATATGCCCACCCTAACTTAATTTTTGGTGGGTTCATAGGATCGATCTCTGGATTGAACTGTTCTCCATCCGTAATGCTATTATGTGTAAACTGAGTTTTCAATGGCAAAGAAGTACACTTGACCTTAAAAAAAAAACTTAGTATTTTTTTTATACATGTTTCTGTTATTAAAGTGCAACTTCAATCACATGTAATCACCTGTAGACCCGGCCTCGGTAGAAGGTGCTGACCTTATGAAAAGCCCACCCTTTTTCATCCCTATTTAAATTGTAATGAAATTCGAAAGAGCCGGTGGAGAGAAAAATAACTTTCGATGCCAAAAGACTGCCAATTCCACAGCTGAATTAACGAGTCCCTTGCCAGTATCTGCCAATCCATTTGAAGGCATTAGTGGTCTCTGCAGTTACAACATTATCAGGCAGGCTGTTCCATATATTAACACCTCTGATCTGAAATTATTTGTCTTAGCCTTTAGTCAGTTTCTGTTCTTCTTACTTGTATGTGTGCCCTCTGGTTCCATGTTCCTTGTCTGCCAATAAAAAATGCAATCTTTTCACACATCGTTGTTTCCTGTCATTATCTTGTAAGTTTGTATTAGGAGGGTCCCTTCATACTCGTCTAAATGCCAATGTTGGAAGATTCAAGTGCATCAGCCTTTCACTATAACTCAAATCCTTAAGATGAAGGCACTATCTTTTTCGTTAAGAATTACTAAAGTTGATCGGACTTTTGTTACTCACTCAAATTCAGCCAAATAATACATTTTCTGAAACTTTTAAACTAAAAAGGCATATATTACATTTATCTTCCCAAAGCATTCCGATAAACAAAGGAAACTCAACTTTACTAATCTGAATCCCGTCCATCATGTATATTATTGTATACTTGAATTTTGCAATGGAAAAGAAGTGCAACTGAACGTGAAAAAAACTTAAAACTCACTCTCCAATAAAGTTGACTCGTGAGAAAGGTGCTGACGCTGATAAAAAAAACCCACCCTTTTTCATCCCTGAGTGAACTTTGAAGAGCCATGGAGAGAAAAATTAAACTTTCGACTGCCAAATATTGTCAATGCATAGCTGACTTTTCGTAGTCCCTTGTCCAGTATCCTGTCAACTCCATCTTTGCAGGTATTAGTTGTCTCTACTGTTACGACATTATCAGGCAGGCTGTTCCATGTGTTAACAACTCTGATACTGAAAACATTATGTCTTAGCCTTAGTCTAGTGTGCTGCTTCTTTACTTTGTAATTGTGCCCTCTGGTTCATGTTCCTGTCGGCCAATAAAACTGCAATCTTTTTTCACATCGTTGTGATTTCCTGTCCATAGCTTGTAAGTTTTTTTGTACTAGGAGGTCCCTTCATAATCTTCTAAAAATGCAATGTGTTGAACTCCAAGTGCAAACAGCCTTTCACGATAACCAAATCCTAGATGATGCACTAGTTTAGTTGGCTCAAATACCGATGCCTTTTTTGAACCAAATCTGCTTATAATTCCTACCACGGCTATTGGCTTTCTTAGTAAATCAATGCACATGTCCGTAAAAATATGAAGCGGGGGGGTCAAAATTAACACCTCGGTCCCTTCCTCTTCTTAACTTCATCAAGGGTTCTTATTACCCTTCCTATGTCATAGAATAGACATATTTACTGTTGAGGGTCCATAGTGAAATACTAACGCCACATTTCACCACATTGATATTTAGTGGCCATGGTCAGACCAAATACGAAATTATCCAGGTCCTTTGTAGATCACTGCATCGTGATCTCATTCACATGTGTAAAAAATTTGTATCATCGGCGAGTAGATCTTAACGAAGTGTACCCAACATCGGGAGATCTTAATGAAAATGACATAAAAGCATTGGGCCCCAAAAACTTGCCTGGGAAGTTCCGCCATGCTACTTCAGAACATGCTGATGTCTTTCCATTGACAGTACTCGTGCTTACTGCCCGTAAGAAAGCGCTCCAACTATTTAAGCAAACTGCCGTCAATACCGTTGTTTTTTATCTTTTTGGCAGGCGATGGTGTGGGACACTTCTGTGTCGAAGGGTTCAGGAAAATCAGGTAAACCACATCGATTCCTCCCTTTAACTAAACAGACTCGTCAAATTTCCAAAATTTCCTAAGAGCTGTGTAACACAAGATCTCCGAGATCTAAATCAATGATGGCCATCCTAAGGGATTCATATCATCTAGGAATTTCATCACTTTGTCTCTTATAATATATTCTGTAACCTTGCAAAAGTAGATGTTTAAAATCACAGGTCTTAGTTGCCTGCACTTGGAACATTCCCGTCTTAAAAATTGCAAATGAATTAGCTATTTTCTATTGGCTGGTACCACTCTTTCTTCCATTGATTTATTGAAGATTAATGCCAGAGGAGTTATGATTTCATGGGACTATTTTCTTTAAACATTTCTTGGGTAAAGAAATTTACATCGCCAGAAAATCTCCTTGTTTCTCTTTAACTACGGATTCAATTTTAAAATGTTCAGGGTTAGTTCGCAGTTTACAAAATGC
>JAMKCH010004694.1:0-41443 GCA_023653785.1 Ophioderma brevispina | reverse complement strand
GCCCAGGCAGCGAAACACTTCACCAAGTAGGGCCAGGGCACCGAACCCGTCACGTGCAGTGCCACGGCAGCGAAACATTTCAACAAGTAGGGCCACGGCTGCGAAACATTTCACTAAGCAGGGCCACGGCAGCGAAAGCGCCCTGCATTTCACTACCCTATAAAAAATATTAGTCATGGGAAAGTTTTCCAGACAAGAAAAATTGTGTTCCTGGTGGCTAGAACAAAAGCCTCCTGAGCATGTCTGGCACAAATCGGGCGCAAATCTTGCGCAAGAACGCAAGACTTGGAGAACAAATAGGTAGGAACTCAGGACTCAGGAGATCTCTGAGTTCACGGCAGACAGTTAAGATATGTAGCAGACTTTGCAGGAGACAGTTAAGTATACTGCCATAACAATACCCGCCCTAATTGCATTGACCCACACATATTGTAATACCTACTTTTAGTGTTAGCATTTATAATGACCATTCAAATTGAGGATGTGAAGTTATTTATAGCAGAGATTGTTTCTAGTCACCCAGCTTTGCCTCATGCTGAATAGAATTACAATGTAGCCCGTAAAGCAGCTCCTCTGTTGCTCAAGCTGACAGGGAGATGGTGACTAAGAAAACTATCGAGATGGGAAAAAGAAATTAGAGCATTATAAACTGGGCTCAACTGAACTAGATAGTTTTATTAGTCCCTAGGAAACCCATTTATATGGGGGTTCATTCCCCCCAAAAGTTAAAATAATTATTGTTTTAATTATTGGGGGCCTCAATGACAGCAATAACATGGGTTCCTATGAGACTAATGAAAATATTCTAGTTCATTTTGGAGGGACCCAATTTATAAGCTCTAATTTGCTTTTTTATCCCATCTCTAGGGTAAATCATTTTTGAGAAATCGGGTTCAAGCGAAGTCTATCGTAAAAATTCATTTTGAATATCAGCAATTTGGTCTAGAAACACTGTTTTTAGGTTTTTGTCTTTTAAAATGCTAATTTTCACTATCATGCATGATTTAGAAATTAAGTACTTGATTTTCACAAATAAATGGTGAAATTAAGAGAGATCAATAGCCAAATTACTTCTTGAGATATATTATTTTTAAAGTGGGAAATATTAAATATCGAACACTGAGAAAACAATAAAATAATACGAAAATATTATAAAGATAATTTTGCCTCTCGAATCCACCTCCTTGGTGGTCATAACTTTTGAACGGCCGCTCCGATTGTTGTCAAATAAAAAGGCAATAAAAAGGTAATTTTTCCCTTATTTAAATTTGATTTTATCCCCCAAAGGGTCTTTCCCCTAAAAGTTTTGAGTAGTCCCATTTAACAGTGAGGACGGCCGTGAGAGGTATGGCCCACAGTACAAAAGTAAAAGAGTACTCATACAATGTTTAGTAACGAGCTAGTAAATAAATGTGAACATAAAATGCATCGTTTCACCGCGAACTCCATGGTTTCACATCTAAGATAGCGTGGATGTTTCATTTGAAGTATGCGGATGAAAAACACCCAAGCACATATTTCATTAAATGTTGTCATTGCATAACTTATCACAGTACGGGAGAGAAATAATGTATCTTATATCAATGCACACGTAATTAACACAACTAAGTTTTTATTTGGCATAAAAAGAGGGCCAAAAACTGTATAAGAGATTAGAACAAAGCGGATTTGACAAGTCCTTCTATCTGAACGCCATTGTAGAACCAGAGAAAGAATATGAAAGTGAAGAAGGAGATGGTTCAAATGTTATTCAAAAGATAAACTGGGTCATCCGGCCTATTCATCCTAATAGCCTTAAATCCGATTGATTGGCTCAAAGACATGCGCTGCTTGCTGGAGAACATTACATAACCTGTCTTAAAATCCCAGAAATATTCCACTTACCCAGTTGTCAATGGTATTGTGGCACAGAGTGTATACACTATTGTCGTGACCAGTACAGCGAAGTTACTCTTCTTCATCATACAGAAAACTTTGACCCCAATTTTCAAAGCATTTTGACACTTTTGGACATTCTACACAAACAGGTATAGGTAGAGGTATATTCATAAAATGCCATTTATCTAATCATTTCTCATATTTGACATTATTGCAAGGAAAATAAACCGGATATGTTTTAAATTATGTAAAATAAAGCATCCTTATGACATCAAAACATTAAATTAAGGTAAGTAGGTTGTATCTTTCGTTAAAAAGTCACAGTTCCTCAATTATTTCGCCCACGAATAAAATAAATAATTTAGCTGGTAGAACCAACGTGATTTCCTTAAAAGCATAGAACATTTAGCTGGAAAATGTTTTGTAGCAGTGTGTGTCCAATTACTCTGTTGCGAACTGTCCCGACTGGCAAGCTGAGTAGGCAATTGAAAAATTACTTCACAGGCCCAATCGAGCGGCCCTTGAAGATTCCCAAACAAGAGCTGGTGATATGAGAGTAATCCTGAGTAATCGGATTTTCAAAATCGAGCCATCTCCTTCTTTCTCATCTTCTATGGTACAGAACTGAATGCATCAGTTTCCAGTAAGCCGATTCTTAAAGTAAATTTGGTAGCCTACCGAAGTCGGAATTCCTTAAGTCCGAAAAGATTATAATATGGCTTTACTTACGAATTGTTTGGTGTTGTAACAATGTACGTGCAAATTAATAAGTTGATTTTAATATTTAGACAAATGATGACGCTTTTTGACACTAAATACTAAATATAAATTGACAAATTTAATACAATTTTGGGAAAATTGTATTTTCAGTCAAGAGAAAACAAACAAACAGACAAAAACGAAAAACAAAATTTGTTGGACCGTTAAGTTTAAAAGGCCAGAAGACAGTTTCAAATATTACTTTGTAAAAGGCCAAAACAAAACAAAGAACACAGGCATGGTTTTGGGAAAGGTTTGGATCGGTTGGACATTTGTTAACAATCTCGCATTGTTTTAAAATTGAAAAAGGCTTGTCAAAATATAAATTTACAAATATTATCACTCGGCAATTGCCTGTTCAAAAATCGATAGTATATCCGTCCGTCTTTGTTAACAAATTGGGTTAAGTCAGCCGAGTACGGACTTAGGACTTAAACAAATTCGGACTTCGTAGGAATGCGTAACTTTGTATTCAGGACACAATTATGTTTTGTGATGGCAACAGAGGCCTAGTCTCCACATGGGCGGGGACGAACGGCACGCTTTGATTTATCTATGGAAGTCTCACATAATTTGAAATTAATATAGTGAAATTGTTACTTAACACATAGCACAATACAAGCTTGTTCCAAACCCACCCATCCCACCCCCTCACTGCTTACAGTCAGTGAGGGTCAAAGGATAAACAGTTATATACATGAATGCACAACAATGGAAGGACATATTTGAATTGCCAGTAAGTGCTTCTTCCGGTTACAACCACTACAAGTCATTCCTATTGTTCAATGCAGGAATAAAGAGGTTATAAAATATTTATAGTCAAACAAGACTAACTCTACTGCTGTATAGATCAGTTACAGCAATGTTGTAATCATGTTAGGGCCTGTTATCTTGAAATAGGTCGGCCAACTGTTACACACTGGGCAAGTGTATCTGTTAGAGTTTTAATACTATTGGGCCATAACGGATTCCAGGATTGATCGCAGGCAACAAAAGAATGGACGTAGGATGTTAACTGGTCTAGAAGAAATAGGCCTTACACTTGCAAGTATTTCCATTTTAATGAGTTGTATGGACATATTACTGTCTGTTAAAGTCCATATGGACGGTGAATATGTGCCATTTGTTTTTGAAGGAACTGAGTGCCATAGTATCTAGGTTTGAAGTGTTCCCATAAGTCCAACATAAGTGTCCTCTTGAGGTTGCCCCCATTCGTATTGCTGCCACACACGTACAGCCACACAGGACAACCCTATACAATGCTTAGGACTGACACAATTACTGCCACAAAGTGCGCACCAATGTATCATAACTTTCCTCGCCCAACATACCAGACCCTATTATTGGGTAGAGATTATTTGTTATCCATGTTTTGCATACAACTGACGTACAAACTGGGCATGAGACCGGACAATGCCTATAGGCTATTAGCACTCCAAAAGAACTTTTAAAATTATACCATTTCATTGATGGGATACAAAAAAGTAAAAAGGAACAGCGAAACTTACTATTTTATGGATGACAAAAGTGAAAAACCTCAAAGAGCACATATATATGCTGGGTTATAATGCCAGATCCCCGCATAGCATTCTGATGTGGAAACTGTATTCTTAATGCATTTGTGTGTGCCGTGCCATGGTAAAATTACAACAAGCTAATCAGAAGCATTGGAGTCTGGAATGATGTTCGTGTTCAGGGTTATGAAAGGACTATCTTTCAACCATGAAAGACAGAGGATCCCCAAAATGGGAACCATGCAAAAACAATCTGAGAACCACAAAGTGTTCACTTTTGTTTAAAAATCATACTTTGACCATTTTGAACCATAGTAGCTGAATCGTGGTCCAAGCAATGCTCATAACCATTGAAACATGAAGAAGCCGAAAACACGGGAACCACCCCCCCAGAACATCCGGGAAACCATCCAAAGTGTCCACTTCTTTCAAAATCATTATTTTGATCATTTTGAACCACAATAGCTGCCGTGGGCTGCTGCAAATGCTCATCAACATGGAAACACAAATGGAGTTGAAAACACATGAACCATCCCACAAAACCTCTGCCGAACCATTCTCAGTGTTCCCTTCTTAAAACATTTATTTACCATTTTAATCAAAATAGCCAATTGGAAAAGGCAATGCAAAAAACAAAAAATTGTACATTGAAACTGTGAAAAAACACTGGAACAAACATCCAAATAACCACATTTGCAAACATCGGGTAAATTGTTTAAAATTTTACTTAAAAACCATTTATTTTTACCATTTTTTAAAACCATATAGCTGGAATCAGGATCCATGCAATGCTCACCAACCAAGTGAAACATAAGAAGCCGAAAAACAATGGGAACCATCCCAAAAACCAGTCTGGGAACCAGCCAACAAGGTTCCATCTTCTTAAATAAAAACTATTTCTTTACGCATTTTGAACAAAAAGCCGATTTACACAATAGAAGAAAACAAATCATGGAAACCATCAAAACATAGTTGGAACCATCCAAGGTGTCACCATGTCTTCAAAAACCATTATTTTACCATTTTGAAATACAAAAGCTGATGGGGGATCCATGCAATGCTCATCCAAACATTGAAACACAAAGAAGCCGACAAACACCGGGAACCATCCAAAGTATTCCTCTTTTATTTAAAAATCATTTATTTTTACCCATTTTATATCAAACTAGACAATTTGAGTTATTGCTTAACTACCAATGGTGCACCAAGGAAATACACCATTGCCACCATCCAAAAACATCTTGGAACCATCCAAAGTGTCCAATTTTCTTTAATGTTTCGACCATTTGAAAGAAGAGAGCTGATCGGAGGTCTAGCAATGCTGATCAGCCATTGAAAACACAAAGAAGCAAAACACACCAGGAAAACAATCCAAATGTCCACCTTTAAAGATAATGTTTGAACTAAAACCAAACATGGGTTCCAGCAATGGTCAACACCATTGAGAACACAAAGGAGCCGAAAAACACGGGAAACCATCCTTATTTTGACAGTTTATTTACTTGGTTAGTTATATTGTTTTATTTTAAGTAGCAAAAAAAAATGAATAAAATACACCCAGGCCACATGCAGTTCTTTCCATTTTCAGTGGGGTGGTGGAAGAGGTGGAGAGGAGGGTTTGTATGTGGTAAAGGGAGTGTAGAGGGAAGGCAGAGAGTGGCGGGGGACGACGGTGGGTGGGGGGAGGAGCGGGGGGGCTATTATTTGAGTGGGGAGTTTTCTTTAAAATTTTAAATCTTTAATCTATTTTTTGGGGCTTAGTTTTAATTAAACATTGTTTTTCTATTTTTAATTTCATTTTATATACTTTTTAATATTTTATGTATTTACGGTATTTGTGATTGCATGGGGAAGTCGAGGGGAATGTACTACTGATCTAATACAGCAAAGAAGATCTGCTACCAAATGGACCCATCCTGTCATGCCAAACATTGGAATTTTAAAAAAAGGGCGATTTGCGAGTGAGCGAGCACCACCGAGCCCCTCATGCGCCAGGGGTCCAGGGGACAATGCACGGTCGGGTCGAGGGGCGAAAGCCCCAAAAGCTCCTGCATTTCTATTCTTTAAACGCACTTTGGAGCCTTAAATACAGACAGCCAAATTTGGAATACAGCTTTCAGTATTCCACAGACCACAAATCAATAGTTTGACCCAAGAAATGAAATGAAAAGGTTGATGTAAAAGGCCTAACTTTAAAGCTCATAACGTGAAAACTAAGCTACCTAATACGTATGACTGATAGAGGCTCTTAAAATGCAGATGTTCCAGAAAAAGGACCAGAGCTCTTGCTGTCTGACAGCCCCATTTAAGCGACTCTACCGTAGAAAAACTAAGTCCATCTGCGAATTTATGTTACATGAAAAAGGAGGGAAAGTCTAAATTTTGAAGGATAATAATTTGACAAACTGCATCATGAGAGAGCTCTTTGGAATAACTCTCGAAAAAAAAAAGGGAGTTATGCCATCATGACAGTCTTCCATTAAGAACTGTTCAGTATGACTATGAACAAACACATGCGAGATTGGTTAAGGACAGTAGCACATTAAAACACTAAGTCTAAACTTTAAAAGGGTCAAACTTGAAAAAACTAAACGCCTATGGCAACATAGGAACGGCATCATGAGATAGCGCTCTTTAAATACGCTTTTCTGAAAAATAGAGTCCCACAGTACGACAGCCCCCATTTAAGGAACTGTGAGTAGGAACTAGTCCATATAGCTATTATTTTCAAGACATGAAAATATCAAGGCCTGAACTTTTACAGCTTGAAAACTCAAAACAAAACAGTTATAACAAGCATTGTTTGTGTTAATCCTTTGCACCGTTGCAGTCAAGAGTTAACTAAAATATCATTCTTAAGACATTTAGCATACAGACAGTTAAATGTTAATCAAAATATTAATGTGAGGGAACCATCGAAAGTCGGAGAAAAACGATGTCGGAACCGTTTAAAGCAGACTTTATGAATTGAACATCTTTCAAATCTATTTTATTTTATGAAACTCTGAAACGATTGATTGCCCTCTTTCCAACTTTATTGTTATGTTATTTATTTATTTTCTTCCATTGTATATACGGAAAATCGGGAGAGTTGCTAGCAAAACCGGGAGACGGGAGAACAACGAAAAAAACCGGGGGAAGAACCGTCTCCCGCGGACACGGGAGACGTTGGAATCTATGTGCTATATGTAAGGCACAACCGTGAACCATCCTTATTTTGACATTTATATTTACTTTTGTAGTTACTATTGTGTTTTATTTTAATTAGCAACAAATGAATAAAATACCATGCCCAATCATTCTTTCCATTTTCATTTTTGGTTTTTTAATATGTTTTATAATTTATTTTTTTATTTTTTTTAAAAGTTTATTAATTTTAATCTATAATTTTTTCTTGTTTTACTGACTTTTTTTCTTTATTATCTTTTCTTTTTTTATTTATTGATTTTTTGAGTTTCTTTAACTTTTTAAATTTTTAATCTATTTTTTGGTTCTTAGGTTTAAAAAAAATTTTTAAAAACATTGTTTTTATTTTTATTTCATTTTTAATATAATTTTTAATATTTAATTTGTATTTACATGTAATTTTGATTCATTGGGGTAAGAGTCGAGGGGAATGTACGACTGAATCTAATACACGCAAAGAAATATGCTAACCAATGGACTCCATCCTGTCACTGCCACATTGAATTATAAAAAAGGATGATTTTGCGAGGGAGCACTTGCACGACCGAGCCCCTCACACGTCCAGGGTCCAGGGCCAAATGCCCCGTTCGGGTCGAGGGCGAAGCCCCCAAAGCTTCCTGCATTCTATTTTTAAAGCACTTTGGAGCGCTTAAATACAGACATGCCAACTTTGGAATACAGCTTTCGTATTCACAACCACAATCAATATTTTTTTGACCCAAGAAATGACATGAACAGGTTGATGTAAAAGCTAAACTTTAAAAGCTCATAGCGTGAAAACTAAGCTACCTACAATCCGTATGACTGCATAGAGCTCTTTCAAATGCAGCTTTTCCCAGAAAAGGCAAGAGCCGCCGTACCTGACAGCCCATTTAGGAACGCTCAGTAGAAACGAAGTCCATCTGGCGAATTATGTTACATGAAAAGGCGGGAAAGTCTAAATTTGAAGGATCCTAATTTGACCAACTGAAACACAACATGAGAGAGCTCTTTGAATAACCTCCTGAAAAAAATGGGAGTTCTGCATCTGACAGTCCTCCATTTAAGGAACTGTCAGTAAATGACTATGAACACAACCACATGGAGAATATTGTTTTAAGTACAGTAGCACATTAAAAACTAGTCTAAACTTTAAAGGGTCATAACTTGAAAACTAAACTGCCTATGCACATATGAACTGCATCATGAGATAGAGCTCTTTAAAATACAGCTTTTCCTGAAAAAATAGAGCTCCACCGTCCGACAGCCCCATTTAAGGAACTGTCAGTAGGAACTAAGTCCATATAGAGTATTTATTTTCAAGTACATGAAAATATCAAGGCCTGAACTTTTACAGCTTGAAAACTTCAAAACAAAACAGTTATAACAATGCATTGTTTGTTGTTATATCCCTTTGCACCGTTGCAGTCAAGGAGTTAACTAAAATATCATTCTTAAGACATTTAGCATACAGCAGTTAAATGGTTAAATCAAAATATTAATGTGAGTGAACCATCCGAAAGTCGGGAGAAAAACGATGTCGGAAACCAGTTTAACAGACTTTATGAATTGAAAATCTTTCAAATCTATGTTCTTTTATTCACTCTGAAACGATATTGCCCTCTTTCCTTAACTTTATTGTTCTGTATTTATTTATTTTCTTCCCTTGTATATACGGAAATCGGGAGATTTGCTAGCAAAACCGGGAGACGGGAGAACAAACGAAAAACCGGGAGTCTCCCGCGGAAAACGGGAGAGTTGGCATCTCTGCTATATGTAAGGCACAACCTCAGTCAGTGTTACCTCCGTCGGCGACGGAGCACATGACGGAGCGCCAGAACGATTGGGCTTATATTGGGAGCATCCTATTGTTTATATGCAAGATTTTTCCGGAGGTCCGGACATACTAGTTACATTGGATAACACGCAATTGCGGCTGGTCGCGCTGGAAATTATTGATTATTTGGGCGCTTATTGGGCGATCCTCCGGCAATTCTACAGCGTGCGGGACATGGGAGGGAGATTTTTTTACACATGTACCCAGAACCACGCTTTCCCAACCATGTACTTTACATTGTACTTAAGGAATTTGTGTAGGTTTTTGATGGTCCGTTACTTGTATGCCATGGTGCGCCCTCTCTGCCAATTAAATAATAAGTAATAAAATTGAAAATAACTACAAACAACAAAAAAATATATATATTTTTTTTAAAGTCAAAGTTAAGGAGGTTCCTGGTTTTCGTGCGGCTCAATTTGTGCATCAATTGCTGTTGACCATTGCCTGGAACCCAAATTCTGGCTATTTGGTTCAAATGGTCAAAATCATGATTTTTAAACAAAGGTGAACCCTTTGGATGGTTGTTTCCCAGATGAATTTCTGGGAACTATTCTGGTTTGAAAAGAGTAAATGCTTTTGAAGAAAATCGGACACTTTGGATGCTTCCCAATGGTTTTGGATGGTTCCCGGTGTTTTCGGCTCCTTTTGTTTCAATGGTTGATGAGCATTGCATGGGATGGCGCGATTCACCTCTTTGTGTTCAAAATGGTCAAAATAATAAGTTTTTTAAGAAAGATGCTTTGGAGTTGGTTTTCCCATTGGTTTCTGGTGGTTCCCGGTGTTTTTGAATCCGTTGTGTTTCAGTGGTTAATGAGCATTGCTTGGCCATCATTCATCTGCTTTGGAAAAATGAAAAAATAATGATTCAAAGAAAAGTGGATACTTTGGAGGTTTCCCGGTGTACATTCGGCCTCCTTTTGTGTTTCAATGGTTGATGCGCATGGCATGACGCCGATTCAACTCTTTTGGTTCAAACAATGGTCAAAGTAATGATTTTTAAACAAATACGCTTTGGGATGGTTTCCATTGGGTTTCTGGCGATTTCCCGGTGTTTTTTATCCTTTGTGTTTCAGTGTTACTGAGCATTGCTTGGACCATCATTCATCTCTGCTTTGGTAAAAAATGAAAAAAATGCTTTCAAGAAAAGGGGATTTTGGCTGGTTCTCCGGTGTGGTTCAGCTCCTTTGTGTTTCAGAGGTTAATGAGCATGTTCGTGGACTGCCGATTAGCTAGGTTGGTTCAAATGGTCAAAATAATGATTTTTAAACAAAACTGAACACTTTGGATCCAACTGGTTTCTGGATATTCCCGGTGTTTTCCGCTCATTTTGTGTTTCAATGATTGATGAGCATGGCATGGACCCCGATTCATCTCTTTGTGGTTGAAAAGGGTCAAAATAAGTATTTTTAAAGAACGTGTTAACACTTTGATGGTTCCCGGTGTTTTTCGACTCCTTTGTGTTTCCTATTGGTAATACCATTGCCTGGGCCGCATTTATCACTTGGGTTCAAACTGTCCAAAATAATGATTTTAGAAGAAAAGTGGACACTTTGTGATTCTTCCCGGTGTTTCCGGCTCCTTTGTATTTCAGTAGTTAAATGAGCATTGCTTGGACCATCATTCATCTGCTTGGTAAAAAATGAAAAAATAATGATTTCAAAGAAAAGTGGATATTTGGATGGTTCCCCGGTGGTGTTTCGGCTCCTTTGTGTTTCATAGGTTAATGAGCATTTCGTGGACTGTGCGATTTACTAGTTTGGTTCAAATGGTCAAAATAAAATGATTTTAAAAACAAACTGAACACTTTGGATCCAACTGGTTTCTGGATGATTCCCGGTGTTTTCGCTCATTTTTGTGTTTCAATGCATTGAGGACGTCATTGCATGGACCCCGATTCAGCTCTTTTTGGTTGAAAATGGTCAAAATAAGTATTTTTAAAGAAAAGTGTACACTTTGGATGGTTCCCGGTGTTTTCGGCTTCCTGTGTGTTTCATTGGTTAATAAGCATTGCCTTGGGCGCAATTTTTATCACTTTGGTCA
This sequence comes from Ophioderma brevispina, assembly GCA_023653785.1. Classification (NCBI taxonomy): domain Eukaryota; kingdom Metazoa; phylum Echinodermata; class Ophiuroidea; order Amphilepidida; family Ophiodermatidae; genus Ophioderma; species Ophioderma brevispina. Next base: position 30,250 of record JAMKCH010004694.1, on the reverse strand, counting down.
AAATTGTCAATAATGATTTTTTAAAAAAGAAAAGTTACACTTTTGATCTTCCAGGTGTTTTCTGCTCCTTTGTATTTCAGTGGTTGATGAGCTTTCCTGGACTGCGATTTATCAGCTACTTTGGTTCAAATGGCACAATAATGATTTTTAAACAAAACTACACTTGGATGGTTCCCGATGGTTTCTGGATTTTTTCCCCGGGTGGTTTCAGTTTCGAGTGCATCAATGTTTTTTTCTTTTTGCCTGTAACCCAGATTGGGTATTTTGGTTCAAAGGTAGAATGTTTTTTAAAAGACACCACTTTCGGATGCTTCCCAGATGGTTTGGATGGTTTCCCAGCTTTCCAGCTCCTTGTGTTTCATCAATGATTGCTGAGCATTGCATGGACCCCGATCAGCTCTTTTGGTTCAAAATGTCAAAATAAGGGATTTTTAAAGAAAGTGTAACTTTGGACGGTTCCCGGTGTTGTCGGCTCCTTTGCGTTTCAGTGGTTAATACGCATTGCCTGGACTGCAATTTAGCTACTTTGATTCAGAACTGGTAAAAAATAATACTTTAAATAAAGATTAACACTTTGGATGCTTCCCGATGGTTTCTGGATGGTTCCCCTCTTTGGGCTCCCTTTTGTATTTTAAATGATTGACGGGCATTTGCCATGGACCCCTAATCAGCTCTTTTGGTTCAAAAGGTCAAAATAAGGATTTTTAAAGAAAAATGTACACTTTGGATGGTTCCCGGTGTTTTCGGCTCCGTTGTGTGTCATTGGGTTATGGCATTGCCGGACCGCAATTCAGCTTTTTTAACAAAGTGAACCACTTTGGATGGTTCCCAGGTTTTTTTTTTTTGCTCCTTTGTGTTCAGTGGGTGATGAGCATTGCCTGGACCCAAAGTTGCTATTTGGTTCAAAATATAAAAATAATGATTTTTAACAAATGGACACTGTGGGTTTGTTATCAGAATCCCTTTGAAAGAATGAAATGTGAAGTTTTATTTATAGTGCATTGATTTGGGTGAGCCCATTTGTGCTCTGCACCAAAAGTCCTTGTTTAACACGATGATATAAGCTTTTTTTATAATCATTCTGTTAACAATCAAAATAAAATAATAATGGTTAGGCAAATGTAAAACTCTATTTTACGTACCCAATAAAGCCTATAATAACTTGGTTTTTTTTAATCCCTGTGTCAGTGTTTGTATCTTTCCCAAGCAAAATAATAATGGTTAGTCAACTATATGTTTTCAAAGATTTTTTTTTCTTTTATGAAGGAAATAATGGTCGATTGATTGTTTAGGCATCAACAAAAACACCTTTTACATATTGACATAGCCGCTACTTGTACATGCGTAAAAGACATTATTTTTAACGTTTTCTTTGCATTGGGAATGTATGGTTCATCTTAATCAGCATACATCAAGCCAACGCTATACTTTTTGTGTTAAAGCATGACCTTACTCCTCCTGCCTTAGTGTGTACGTGCATCCAAGTGTGCAAATTGTGAGCGCACAAGGTGAGGGCTTTCCTGGAAGGCTATTAAGAGAGAATTGTGCTTATATTCTTGTTTCCAATCCCACCACTTGATTTTCCACCACTTGACGTTAGATACCAGGGAAAGCTCATGAAGAATTTGAGGCCCGTGTCCCTTTGCACAATTCCCAGCACAGCTGAACGCCTTACACAAAGCAAATATTCACCATCTTGTGCTAAGACAATTATTTCTTACCAATGTTATAGCTTTATGACAGGCACTTTTACAATACTTCGCTAAAACCAGGGAAAAAATCTATGCAAGAAAGGGCTTACTTCCGGGGTTGGTTTCTATCCCATTTGTTTAATTTCTCATATAATGCCAAATAATGTTTAAATGCTGATTTATTTTGGCACTTTTTTATGAAATTGCATTTTGTATTACTTTTTTTTCATATAAAACATTTTAATTTACTTGCTTTAGAAAGAAAACAATACAGAGGAGAATAACAACTTGATACTTGATTAGGAAATTTAATATATACACCAACTCACATGCCGGGGTTTCACTTGCTGGTTGCACACTTGCGTTGGCTAGCATTTCAGGCCCCTACCTCCAGTTTGTCCACCAACATTCCAATGCTTGGCCAGGTCATAAATATTGGGGCTTAGGCAGAAGGGTGTTATAACTTGCTCATTGCCATAGGATTTGCCATTACACTATTGAAAATCACTGTAGTACATAACTGTTATAGTCCACTGTTGTATTTACTAAGCAGTGAACTTTCCCACTAAACAGTCAGAGGTTGCATTGATTGGATACAGGATGACTACTGCAGATTGTTTAACCTAAACCTATTGCATAAGAGGTACTCATTAAAAAATTTAGGTATGTCCTGAGTCTGGCATTAGTGTTTCCAGCGAATCTCCTGACCAAAAATTGCGTTTTCCTGTATCTCCTGATGTTTTTCCTGATAGTCCAGCACCCCAGCGCCAACTTGCGCCTGACATCGCCAGCTGTGTGCTGGACCCCCGGTCAGGTAAATTGAACACAGAGGCAAAAGTATTTTGGGAGTAGGGCAGTATTAGGCAGAGTGGCAAAAAATATCTTGTAACTCTTTCCCACCATAGTGGAGTAAAAGTGCGTCTCTGCCTCTTTTCTGATGAGATATCGAATCCTACCATGGCCGACTGGAACGTTTGAGCATTTTTTTCCATCGTAGTGACAAGAGAGGGGTCCTCATATGGATCAAAACAGGCAATGTAGCATCGCCATTTCGCGCGAGCAATGTCCGAACTGTCCGTTAACTCCATTACTAATTTTTTTTTTGTAAAGTCACGACAGTCGTGCGGTAGATGCAAGCCCGCGAAATTTCACGAGCACGACAAAATACTCCCCCCTTTTCTGCACGATTACTACGGCGGATGACACTCGTTAGCGACAAATCCGGTCTAGTAGGTTCTTGAAAGTTCCATTCACGCATCAATCGTCGCCAATATAATATTCGGGGTTTGCAGACGGACTCTTGAGACTCGCTTGTGACCACAGTAAATAATCTCTTTATTCATTTAGCTGGCTAGTAGAAGAAGGAGCCGTGTGTACGGGTTGCCAGTTGATAGGCGTATGTAAGTGATGCCACGTTGTATATGTGTATAACATTTAGGATACTACAGGCCCGTTTCACAGGTAGATGCAACTTTAGCAGTTTTGACATTGGGATTAGTGTGTGTAAAAACAGAAGGGCCTGAAAGATCATTGTGGGTATTTCCCTACAGGGCCTACCTCCACTATCTTAACGAAGTTCCTTCTCTTTGTATTTCAGGAGACAGCCAGTCCCAAGTGGTCAAATCTGGTCAATTTTTTGTCAACCCTAAATTGTATTTTTGTTTTCAGCTACCACTAACCCTGTTGATCCCATCAGATTGATTTCTTTTATTTTATTGAGATATTTAGTAGTGCTTTCTAAACAAGTAAAAACCAAATTTTGGTAAAGCCTTTTAAAGGGACTTTGGACCCTGCCAAAACGAGTGGCAGGACGTGACATTTTCCGTTCACATTTGTACAAAGTTTTCTGCCCTGTGTAGAAAAGACAAAAGTTGATGTCATGGATGATTAGTTATGCCAATACATCATAAACACTCTGCAAATCATTTATGCCAAAGTTGATTCTCCTGGTTTGAAAACTAGAATTTTTGGAGCGATCTGAACATCCGTTCACAAAAAAAAAAAAAAAAAAAAGAAAAAAAAAACCATGTGCGCTTGGCCGGATTCGAACCGGCGACCTTCGTATTACATGCACGACGCTCTAACCGACTGAGCTATCAAGCAGGGTTGGTAGAAGAGCGATAGATATCATCTATAGGGCCCGTTTCATAGGTAGATGCAACTTTAGCAGTTTTGACATTGGGACTAGTGTGTGTAAAAACAGAAGGGCCTGAAAGATCATTGTGGGTATTTTTACTTCTATCCCTACAGGGCCTACCTCCACTATCTTAACGAAGTTCCTTCTCTTTGTAATTTAGGAGACAGCCAGTCCCAAGTGGTCAAATCTGGTCAATTTTTTGTCAACCCTATAAACATGTATTTTTGTTTTCAGCTACCACTATAACCCTGTTGATCCCATCAGATTGATTTGTTTTATTTTATTGAGATATTTAGTAGTGCTTTCTAAACAAGTAAAAACCAAACTTTTGTAAAGCCTTTTAAAGGGACTTTGGACCCTGCCAAAACGAGTGGCAGGACGTGACATTTTCCGTTCACATTTGTACAAAGTTTTCTGCCCGGTGTAGAAAAGACAAAAGTTGATGTCATGGATGATTAGTTATGCCAATACATCATAAACACTCTGCAAATCATTTATGCCAAAGTTGATTCTCCTGGTTTGAAAACTAGAATTTTTGGAGCGATCTGAACATCCGTTCACAATTTTCCGTTCACAATTTGTCACGTCCTGCCATTTTTTGGATTTGTCTAAACTTAGTTTGGGATTTAGTGCTTTCAGGCGTTGTTTAGTATTTACAACATCTTCAGTCAAGCTATCAAATGGTACAAACCATTTGAGGTAATATGGTCAAATAGCTTTGCATCACCAAATCTGATTTTTCCGTTCACACTTGTCACGTCCAACCACTTTGTCACGTCCTGCCACTGTTGCTCCCATATCTCTAAAATCAATAGAGCTACTGCTTTGAATTTATAGTATGTTTATAGTTGATGCATGGGAAAGTGAATGGAAAATTTATTTTCAAGTCTGTTTGGTTAGAGTAAAAAATGCAATTTTGAACTTCCGCAATTTCCGTTCACAGTCACGTCCTGCCAAGTAGCAAACAAATACCGATGTTAATTAAGCAGTTTTGGAATATTAGAAGTGCATGGATTCAAATACTGGTAGTTTTTTGGCAGCTAGTATAGGGATACACAGATCGAATCTTTTTAGTGGATAGAACCCACTACACCTGCAGAGGAAACCACTGTATACCTCTCCACCACAAAAAAAAAAAAAACAAACCAGTGTAGACACCAATGTCATTTGTTTACATGCCCCAGTCTTCCTAAATACCCTAAATATGAGCCGGACTTACCTGAATCACATAGACATGATACACATAATCCAATAGCATCCTTAGAACTTTTTTTCCAAAGCTCATTATCAAGAAATCAATAAAATTGAAATTGGTGCACACAGATTCATACTTTTATGTGTTATTGTTGACATAAGAACATTTTGAAGGAAGATGTCAAGGATAGTTTTCTCACCCCAATCAGTATTGCCATTATTGGGATAACTATTGGAATGGGAGGTCAATCATGTTGTTTAAGTTTTGGCGTGTCAGAGTGACAACAATTGCAAGTATACATTGTCAGTAATTACGTCTTTGTTTCAGTATGCTACTCCGTCAAATGAAAGTAAACAGTAATGATGTCAACAAACATGCTTGCTGTGCAATCCTATGTCTGTCTGTGTGTCGAGGGTTTGTACTGTACAAAGCTGAAGACACACATTTGATGGGTGTAGTATAGTACCTTACCTGAGTAAGCCTGAGTTAGCCTCAAAAGCAGATTATTATTAAGTAATAAATCAACAGGCATTCTTTTAGGTCAAAAATTCCGGTCACAGTAACGTCCAGCAATTTACCCAATTACCATTACTTTTTTGGTTATAATGGACAAATTTGCCCAAGTTTTGGGATGTGTTTCCCATACATTGAATTAGTAATTCAAGGAAACGGAGTGGGTTTGTTTTAGATTTTCTTTAGTTATTTTATTTTTGATTAAAACTTTTTCGAATGAAATGAAGTACCATTTGTGGCTTTAAGAACATAAAATGAAGCCTAAATTTTCAAAAAACTTTATCTGTAAGTTCATACTTGGGACAGATATTGTATAGCAGGTATTTGAAATGCCAAAAGCAAACACATTATATCATGTGCCAGTAAAAAGAAACACTTTTAGAACACCCTAGAAAAAATACATTTCTTAAAATATGTGTTATTACACAATGAATGTAATATGTGGGAACATACACAAATAAGCTCCAGACCCAAAAAATAATAAAATATAGATCTTAACCTCAAAAGAATAAAACACAAACAAAAAAGTTTTTATCAAGTTTGGAAAATTGGAAACCCGTGGTTGACAAAAGTTGCATCTACTGTGAAACAGGCCGTAAAGTTTTGCGCTGATATTTAAATCCGTTTTGATGTGAGGCTAAAAATGTGATTTTGTAAGCCCCATAGAGTACTTGTGTAAAATTAATCTACAAAAACAATTCAAATAAAACCAATTCACGCATTGAAATATCAAGTCTCTATTTCATTCTATTGTTTTAATGATTCAATAATTAAACAAAACAATCAATTCACACCTGAAAATATACTCATCACAAATAGAAAAGAGACAAGTGGGAGAAATCTAAGGAAACAAATGATTACGTTTAAAGGGGGATGGCCCATTTAAAGGTGCATCGTGATTCCAGCACCCACTGTTTATTCATTGTTCCACTAGATATCCTCGAGAAAAGCTTATTCACAACAGATTGAGTTGATCCCAATCTTGTGGTTTGGTTATGAGCAATTGCTGTGTTTCCACTGTCCCATAGACGACTGTGCTGTAATTTGTAATTTGTCCGTGTAAGACAGGAAATACAAAAGTGCGAGTTTCTTAAAGATAAACTGAATTTGCACTTTTAAGTTTAGGGACACCTGGATTACTACTTAAGACTAACGGTTTCAAATATAAAAATCTCAACTTTTACGGTAAGTCTCAGGCCGACGAGGCTGGTGAGCCTGTGGATCACGACATGCCCTTTCGTGCTATATCTTTCATCAAAAATCGTGACAGATGGGCCTTCACCCCAAAACCCATCTGTAAGTTTTGCACCGCAATATTTCAACCCTTTTTGATGTGAGATCTAAAAACATGATTTTGCAATCCCCCCATCGAGTACTCTACAGTAAAATTCACAAATTTGCCATACGATTTTTAACATCTTTTTCATTGTTTGCATCTACAAAATTTACAACTGTGATATAAATGTGCGCACCTGGAAATACTTGGAACATAAGTTACAATTATCAAATTTGTATAATTTGCTAGTAATATCAAAACAAAATTGTGAACAATTTTATATACTTGCAAGGTATAATAACATGCTATAAATCGTAAATTAATAATTATGAAAAGAAAAAATTGGTACAATTTAAAGTACTAACGGTACCTTGATTTGTGAGTGCAAAGCAGATGAACATGGTGTAATTTCGTATGTTGTTTCATAAAACATTTCTTTATTTCTTCCGGTTCCTTCTTCTTCCAATTTCTTCCATTTCTTCCCGGAGAAACTGGCAAGAAAGACCTTTTTTTCCAGTTCTCTTTTCTTCCATTACATCACTTCCGAAGAAATAGGTTTCGTCCGGAAGTTTCCGCACCCTGATATTTCCACGGTTCTTCGCATTACAATTTTCTGCATCTTCGTTTTGGTCTGAGCACTGTGATTTCAATATAAGTTGACCTTGCCTTTGATGTTGTGTATGGACAAACTCTAACAACTTGTGGCTTCAATCTAATGGTAGTAAATCAACTGAATGTTCTTTGCTTCAAGCAGGACATTGATTAGAATATTGATTAGTCGCATTACGCAAAAGGGACATGCCAAAAATCGACATCATTTCATTAAACTGTACCCTCCAACAGACGAACGCCTTCCCATTAGTTTTAGTTCTGTACTGTTTGGTTTTTAACACCTACTGTACTGATGGAAATTGATGGTTAGTCGCATTACAGTTAGCCGATGTCCACTTGTGTCAAAAATTGAATGTCCACTTTACTGATTCAAATTCTTAAAGCCGGACTTCACACTGAATAAAACTACCTTTATGTAAGAAGTTTGAACTGTTTGTCTATTAATTTGGCATCAAAAATTACCATAATTTTTTTTTTCCGTTATTCAGGAAGTATAAAATTGACAAGTTGTGTACTTTTTTTTCCCCCGAAATTTGTGAAATTTTCCTCAAAATCCATTTATTTGAAGAAAAATTATATCAAATATATGAAATATTACTGTAAGACCACTCAAATCGGAGAGCTTTTTGTCCTTTTTATTTTGATACCAAATCTGTGATGATGGGACCTGTATTTTTTGAAATTATTTGCAAAAAAGTACTTTTCTTCCATGTCCACTTTGGCGTGGATCGCCCAATCTTAATTTTACAATACAACAAATCATAAAGTAGCAACCATTAAGTGTTCTTTCGTTGTAATGCTCATGGGAGAACCAGGGTTAGGGAGACTATAAAATATTTTGAGATGTTCAGGTCTTTACAAGGAGACTCTGCTTTGCCTTGCTTGGTATGAAAAGTGAGAATCAGTTTCTTCCAGTAATTTTTTATATTTATGCCTTGTGAATAAGTGAGTTTTAATTATGGGGCTTATTCCATGTCAACACTCCAGATGTGCACCGCAGCAGTCTTGGATTTTTTTTTCTTTTGGTGTATGATATATGATGAAAATGAAAATCCGAAATTTTTGAGCTTCATACCACCGTTCGTTTTCTCCCCAGGAGCATTCAAAATATTACGGGGGTCACCATCAAAAATGCTGTCGATGCAAAAGACATTTTTGAAGGGCCATAAAATTTGTTTGAAACCCTCCCCAACTTGAAATCACTATCTGAGGGAATTTTTGTTTTTGGTGTAATTCAATCTGGCATCAAAAATGTGATAGCTCCTTACTCTTAAAGTTATTTCGGTATAACAAGCAATATCTTGTCAATCTGGTGACCAGTTGGGGGGGGGGGGTCAAACTTCATAACGTAACAATATTTTTGATGTCCATTTTCTTGTTTTCTGAGATCATAACACTCCAGGACTTTTATCAGTACAATAGTAAGCGCATTAGGTAAGTATTAAGTGAGTTACAGCTTCTTGCAACATCCCAAATTTTGCATTTTTACATTATTGGCGCCCCCTGAAAATCAATGTGACATACAACATCCCCACCTCTACTTCATATGTTGAAGATACATCGCACATAACTATTCTTGAAAGAACCAGCTTGGTGTCTTGATGTCTTCATTGTTTCCAGCACAAGACACTTTTGCGATATCCCATAGAATGTATATGTGATATACACTGTGCATGTTCAATGACCTCTGGGTCACGTTATCCCTTTGTGTGTAAACTTTGAGTGTGTATTTTGTTGGAAAAAATAAAGACACAAGCTAGTTATTTCAAGGAAAGTTGTTTAATGTCATCTTCCAAACAAATCTGACATTAGAGGGGTGGTGACGATGTCAACATGGGTTTTCCAGGGGGTCAAAATGTTCAAAAGTACAATTACCATTTTCAAGATGCGTACCTCACTTATTACTTTTCCTAATGATTCCATAACTGTAATTTGGTTTAAAGTTCCTACTATGTAACTCTGATTGACCAAAAGATGGAAAATAAAAATGTTTCTTACTTTTGGAGTTATAACCCCCCCCCGTCCGACCTGGCCCAGAATGAACAAAGGCACATATTTAGACCTCATTAACTCTAAAAGTAAACACCCTATGAACTTCATGAATCCAGATTTGATTCCTAACCAATATTAATCTAGATAGTGGATTTACTCAAAACTTGTGGAGGGCTCTTACGAATCTGTGACCCCTCAACATAGTCTTTTCACATAGGCCGGCACTTTTTGGTTGGTTACCCCCCTAAACTTCCAATTACTCTACGCGGGAAAAAGAAATGGACTATGATGCTCAAAAATTTCAGGATTTCATATCTCATTAATGTCAACCACCACACTTAAAACAAAAAAAATCCCATGACGTGCTGCGGTGCACATCTCCATGACCTTTGACATGAATGGGCTTAATTGCAATTGCATGTGGTAGGTGGGGGGGGGGGTCCCCTGAATGGTTATTTTGAATTTATCACTATATTTCATTCACTGTATAATATAAAATCAAAACTGTAAGTCATTTTCTTTCAATAGAAAATTTTTTAATGACTTTTTTTAGTTTCTTCTTCCTCCGCTTTCAGTGGAGAAACTTGGAAGAAACCGTTATCTTTCAAGTGAAACAAAAAACCCGGTGGGCTCACTGTCACGCCCCTGGCAGGGGGGAACGCGCATAGACCTTTACCAGAGTACAAATTACCCCCTTTCTCGGGGTCATTCAGGATAATAATGCCAATTTTACCCCCTTTTTTACTCACCCAAACAGGACAAAATGGTACTTTGAAACACACCCTATTTTTAAGATTCCGAGGACACTTTGCAAATTTACCCTATTTTTAAGAAAAAAAAATTCCGCGGACATTTACAAATTTACCACTATTTCAACATTTCAAGGATGAGGCTTTTATACATATTTTTTTCACAATTAACAAGAAGGCATCATAATTAAATTAGTACCCCTTGTATATAAATTAGGGATACACACTGTGTTGGTTTAAATACAAATATATCTGTGACACCCTGTCCCTGTATATTAGAACAGTGCTAACAGTGCAAAAACGTCGCTGGCGTGGGAAGGACTATTAATGAATTTCTATTGCAATCTATTTACTAATAATCCTATGCATTATGGTTTTTTATAGCTTTCATCCTTTGGGCTTCATCGAATACCCTGGTACTTTTCACCATGAGTTCCAAAACTGCCGAATTCACAGCCAGACTCATGTCACTGTTCAGTCACAGCACGAAATTCGAGATCAAAACTAAGTTTACAAAGAATTCTAAACTTCCTTGTACTCGATGTGCACTCCAGGTGGTGGTCACAGTATGCGCCTTTTTATACCTTGATTCTAATAAAATTCCTCACTCACTCCAACATTTTGACATTGCACGCGAGAGAGTCCCTTCATGATCAGGAGCCATTTTAGCAGCGTTGAAATTGAATCCTTCGTCACATGCACAAGCTACGCGACGACTGCTTCACGTCTCTTTGCTCCAAGGTGCATTGTGCGTGAAAGAGGGACACAGCCACTTAGGCTAAAACGAGATGCTGATTCAGAGACAACCGTGGCATATTCTAAAATTTCCGCGCATCGTATCTACGGGATCTACGGCTAAGCACTGTACAGAACGGATGAAGAGGCAACACGGGATGAGTACCGAATGGGATATATTCCCGGAAATCATATTTTTTTCTGTGGATTATTTGGTGATCTTACTGTGGGATCCGGGGGAAAAATGATACCCGGGAAGCGTTGGCCTATAACCCAAGAACACCTTTTTTTTTAATTCCGCGGACATTTAGGCGATAAAAACACCCCTTTTTTCCCAGTTCACGGACAATTTTGTCCGCGGACATTCCCTCAAAATGACCCCTTTTTCCGCGATTTTGGTAACGATCATGCGGTCAATATGGTAGGTTGAGTGAGCCCACCGGGAAAAAAACACGGAAAAACGCGTTTTTTTCCGCCTGTGGAAGGAAGAAACTGGCGAACCCTGCGTGGAATCGCCCTGACCAAAAAGGGTAACATTTTCGCTCATACATCCAAAACCAATATCCTGTCGCCTCCTCCATTTCACAGGGAAATGAGAAACATAGTAGCTTTCTTCTGATACCAAAATTTAACTAATTACGGTAAAATCTGGGGGCCCTGGGAACGAGGATATAAGCGATCGGGCGATGGTCATGGACCTTTAATGCTTACAAATGGCAGCCTTTGTTCTAAAACTAGTATTTACAAAATTCTCTAGAAGCTGAGGAGATAGTCTTGAACGTTCAAGAAAGTTCTTTTCAGTTTTGTAGTACAATTTTTTTTTTATTTCATGTTAGTAGAATATATAGCGCTGATGCTGAGCAACTTTTTTTAAGTACAGCTTGTATGACACGCGTACGCTGAGGTGCAAGAAACCCTTTCAAGCTTGCTTCCCAGGTTCTACCTGTATCATATTATACTCTCCGTCACAATTCCTTTCTCGGCATCAAGGTCTCAAGACTACGCCATCATTCCCGCCAGACAGAACCATGACAACGTTAAAGAAATGGATACATGTAGTCTGCGAGTTACATGCAGCAACTCTCGCACGTATGTAGACAACGCTTATTTCAGAAAAGGAATTGTGACGGGAACTTTACTCTGTACTTCTTCAGTATTAGTCTTTAACATTGCATGACATTGCACCACCGTACCACGCAAGCACGTAGTCCCACCCACTGCCATAGGAAGTGGATGTCAAAAATTGACATTCGAGGTGGATGGTAGTTCTGCTAAGCATAACTTCACATTTGTCTTTAACTGTTGTCATTAACGGATGTGAAGTTAAGCAAAACACAGGAATACTTCAAACTTCAACTCTTGTATTGGCTGACTCGGTGGAGTATCAAAGCCAAGCTTTTTTACTGAATTAGTTGCTTGAATACTTGGAGACTTGGCAGCATTGGACAGTTGTTTCATCAAGGTTGTTCAATTCAATTTTGGGAAAATATGACTGTTATGGCTTTGTAACTGGTTTGGTGTTGATAAAACTTTTAGAATGGTTACGACGAGAAAGTCGGGTAACTGGCGTTAGACAACGGTCGCTGGAGCCTGGGGAGTCTATATCATCGTTGACATCTTGTAATCAGGGACAGGTGAGTGCTCCTCCGTATTTCCTCCAATGACTGCCACCCAAGGTCTTCAGGAGAGTAGTAAAAGTTCCCTTGGTGAGATCGTAGTTAGATTTAACAAATCTTGCAGCACTTCTCCGGGACTCTCTTCACCCTTTTCTTTTGTTTTTAAGATGGGGATCCCAAACCACTGAAGCGTACTGCACACATGTGGTCTAACCAAGCTGACATACGCTGTTCTTTAAGCTTTTCTGGACAGTTGTAGAGTGATTGCGACGTACGACCCCAAGCATTCGGCTGGCTTTAGATGTTGCATAACCAATGTGAGTACTCCAACCAAGTCATCTTCTTGAATACCCAAGAATACCTTTCCCCTGTTACCGGCATGAGCAGCCATTTCAAAGAGCCCACTTGCTTTGCAGAACTGCGCCGAACAAAATATCAAAAGCTATTCAGAATCGAGTTGATGTTCCTTAGAAAGCCTTACCTTTTGAAATAGTTAATCCTCAAAAATTTGTAAAAACAGTAGAAAATCCATCATTTCCAGAGAAACACCTTTCTCATGCAGAAGTAATTGTAGTCGCAATTTTCTTCAAATTTTTAATTTCTAATTTTTTAAAGTTTTTGTCAAACATCATCGATTGTATGGATCTCACGTTCCAAATCATTAGGATATTTCTGCATTTGTGATGGTTGAGAGCCGGTTTATAAAACAACGTTTATGGCCCAGCAGTAATCGATTTCTGATTACTTTTGGGATAGCTATTGTAGAAATAGGTACAAGGTGTGTACAATAGCATGAAGTGCTACGACTATTATTGTCTCCAAAATAAATATTGAAGCCCAATTATACTTGACTATTAATCAAAAAAAATTGTATTTGTCGGAATATGTGTTGAATAAGACAAACAACATGCTTTCAAATATTTTGCATGTTATGCCATTTTTGAAACACCCCTATTATGTAATGGAACATCCATTTGATACATCGATGTGCTGTTTTTCTCAAGTGGTGAAGAAGACGAAAACATGACATGAAAAGAGTGACTTTGCAGCTGATTTGGAGGATTAAGGTACAAAAATGCAAAATTAATGATGGGTGAACGGGGTTCTGCACTGGATTTTCATGAGTAAACGATGTTTTGGCCCTCGGGCAGGGCGGCTTTGCGACGCCCGGCGCGGCCATGCCCTTCGTGCCAAAACAAGCGTTTACTCATGAAAATCAATGAATGAACCCCTATTGTGTTTGATAGTGAAAACAGGGGATATATCTTACATTAGTAGGATTTTGAGATCGTACAAAGTTGAGTATAACAGGGGGAAGGTTTCCAATGTTTTTTTTTGCATAAACGGTCACATCCATTATGCTGGCTTCATACTTTTTGTCGTGCTGTCGCGGTGTCGCAAAACCACAAGTTTTCGTGTTGTCGCGCTACTTGCTGTTTTTGTCGCCGCGACAAAAGTGCTGTCGCGTGTTGCTGCGACAGTGCGCGAGTATTTCATAACTGTTCATGGTTTTTGGGGCAGACGCTTCACATCATGGCGCCATTTTGTTTTACGTTGGATAGTCTCATCCACCCAACATCCCACAAATGAAATCATTTTTATCGATGTCTCATCGCTGCGGAGGATTTAACAATGTAAAACTTCGGCATTTTCATTTGTCATTTTTTTAGCGTGCATCGTTTGTGCCGCAGAAAAGTTTTTGAATCTGTCGCCGGGAGCAGCACGACAAACTATTCGATTTTAATCCGGCTTGTCGCAGCAATGTGTCGCAGCCACTGACACGCTGGGCGACATTGCAAGTTTTTACTTGTCCGTGTTAACTACGCTTGCGCTGCTGCACACACACACGGTTTATCCATCGAATGTATGGGAGAAAGAGGAGCGCCGTGACAGCGTAACGATTCGAGTGTTCAGACTGAAAGGGACATGAAAGAGGGCCCCACGGCGCTCCCGGGGTCTAACCTGGTCCGACGCCCGAGTGTTCCCATATATCTAATCCATAAGCACAAAGAAGATACCTGATGCGCGGGGGCAGCGCGTGTGGCAGCACAGTAACAAACGCACACACACGTCTTATCATGAATGTAATTGTAGAATGAGGATTCGCCGTGACAACGTTACGATTCCTAGTGTTCAGACCGAAATGAGCATGAAAGAGGGCCCCACTGCGCTCGTGGTCTAACCTGTCCAACGCCCGAGTTTTCCATATATCTAATGAATAAGCACCAAGAATATACCGATGCGCGGTGGCAGCGCGTGTGGCAGCCATGTAACACACACAAACACAAGCTCACACACACGGTTTTTGTTAACCCAGTTCTCTGTTCGGTGACAGATTTTTACCCGTTTGTGTTAACCCAGTCCCCGTTTTCTCGTGAACGGATTTTACAACCCAGGGGTCAAGCCATAGTTTGCAGTGAACCCGCTCCAAGAGGCGAAACCTGAAACTGACCTGAACTGAACTGCACCAAATTATTGGTCGTGGCGGACCTGCTACAGCCCGACGAATCTTAATGAAACCATCCCCGCATTAATGACAACATGTTAAAGCGGCACTGCTATTTTTCAACAAAAATGAAATGTCGTCAATTTGCCTCTCAACTGATAGTCTAAAGCCATTGAAGAACACAGATATATTTACACATAAAAGAACATACCCCCAAACAGATAGGGACATTGATATGAGGATAACGACAATCCTAGGTAATTTGTAGGCCAACTTTTAAGTTTTCCATACCTTTAATCAACAAATTTGATATTACATGAATATTTTTTACGTCTACTCCTGATATAAAACCACAAAGATTACAGACCGGTCAAACAACGTGCATAGCGTGGGAAAACGTGCCTAAGAGTGTGTGTTCCTTGTGTTAAACGCCATTTTCTCGTCTGCTGAATTAAGCGTCGCCTGCGACGGTGAAATTATAAAATCGTCCTGTTTACCATAAGGAAGCTGTTGGGTCTTAATCATTTTGGGTTAGGGCTTTTTTGTATATAAAAGCTTTAAACAAAACCATGCAAATATCGATTTTGAATATTCTTGAGGGCGCACTATTTTCACATGTTCCAGTGTCTCTTTAGAAGACATAGTGTGAAGTTATGCTTAGCATAACTAGTGTGGATGGGGCAAAATTTTCAACCTCACTCTGAAAATGTTAAAGGCTGCTAGGCTGCATTACTTGCGCAACATGCACTATTCTGTTATATAAAAATGTGATAAAGTAAGGAGAACATGTATGCAAGGTAATTTTAGCAGTATAGAAGTACATTTTGTGGTTTTATCAGTGAATTCATAAGAAATTTCAATTTCATGTCCATGCAATGGCAGTGCATGAGTGTATAGCAAGCAGTCTATTCTAGTTCCAGTAACCGAAACCAGAGGGTCGCCATTATCTTAAACACTGTACATATACTGAACGGCCCTTAGTTTCAGAACCGAGCTATTGACGGGTACTGAACGGATAAAAACCAGTATTTCCTCCCGATTTACAAAACACAAGCAAGTTAACCTGCAAATTCTATGATACGAGAAATTATCAATACCTTCTTTCCATATGTTGCAGTTTCAAGCTTCAAAACCACTTAAAAATAAATTTGGACCTATTTTGGGAACAAGACAGAATACATTTTCGTTAACTCCAAACTATGAGGGCATGTGGGGGTTAAAGGTCAAACCCTGGGTATCTCCGGGTCATACAGTGACCCAAACTTACGAGTATGTATGAGTATTGTTGGGAGTGTTTGAACGCAACTTCGAACGTGTTCGTTGCGGTGTCGGCCCAGGACATTGTGAACGCGCGTTAGTATCACGGGCCAGCCGTTTTAAATGGAGATAAAAAGATTTTTTACGAGCTTAGTTTGGGCCTGTATTTTTGGACCAGAGAACTAGTAACGTGATATCTTCTCTGCATGGATGGTACTTGTGGTTAGGAGAGTAGAATTTTTCAAGAGGGCCATTGGGCGGGTCCCAATTTTAAATAAACAGTGGTGTTGATCATTGTCATATCCAGTGCCAGGTCTCTAGTTCTATCCCACGGGCGTATTGAATTTGAAAAGTAAATCTAAATTTCTCCCTGTAGATGAGAAAATTAACTTTATCCGGGACTTTATCAAAGCATTTATACAGGTAGGCCTTATTTTGGTAGAAGGAACATTACAAACTCTGAATGCATCTAATTTTCAATTACTGTGGGGCCCAATGTAGGTAAACAAAATAAATGACTAACATAATGGATACACACTCACTGCCGTATTTGGGCATGGGGTATGATTAAATACTGTGTATGTTGCTTTGCTGCAACGCGTGAACATGATTTACATAAGTTAAAGTACTTTCAAGATTGGGATTAGTTCCTTTTTGGTGCACTATACATTCATGTGACAACCAGTGCAATATTTGTATTGAAAGAATTGCATTGTGGGAAGAACACTGTACCTCCCTTCCTTTCCCCAATTACTGACCATTTGTAGACTGCCTAGTGCCCGAAGGATTCAAATTTGTCCCCCTCAGAAATTCGTTGACACACCTTCGGCTCCTTCCCCCTACCCCATCTAGCCTGCTAGCACGACCTGAGATTCAATGTTCCTTTCAACCATATGTATTCACTGATTCAGTATCTCAGGTCCCCTTCAGACGGAAGTATCAGTTTGACTTCATAGATTTAAAAGAGATACATTTCACATAACCTCTAATGCAGTCTATTACCTACAGGCTCTGGCTCACTTTTTTGCTAGAAGTATCTTTCAAAACCGTTTATGTATCACTGCTATACTTGGAGTCTTAGAAAAATCTGTCAAAGAGGTGATTATTTTTTCCTCAATTTGGGGGTACTCCAAATTTTATTCGGAGCCTAAGTCCAAAGCATTAACTTTACGGGGTTTTTTTTTAAACCACTGTAAAGTTGATGCATGTTTTGGTTCAAACAGGGTCACCTGGGTCCAAGAATAAGGTATATACTTTCCAGTCGTAGGAGCGAATTCTGCTTGTGAGAATGCGTAACACTTGATCTTGGGCATATTCGTTTTTGCGCAAGACAATCGCTCAGCTTGCGACTGGAATTATATCGATGGCTTGCTTTATCGCACACATTGTGACCCTTGAACTTTGCTCTCGTGTAGCGTGAAGTGGCTAATTTTCAACATCAACAAATCTGACATTAGTTGGAGGCAACTTGACATTCAAGGACAATTTTTTGTATGTTTTGATTATGTTGCTGTGTAGGATTCATCCTCTTTTTGGGGAATATCAACCACATGCATGATTTATTGTCAGAAGTGGTTTCAGTAAGTTTTAAGCAGGCGTTTTTTGTAAGTTGACTTCACATGATTGCAGCACCAGTATCCTTATTTATGAACTCCAACTCATAGCCTGTGATTGTAACTTTACGCCAAGATAACGTCCATGTTAAGGTGTAGGTGGCAATTTACAATTATGAACTCCTACCCCACCCCACCCCATTTTTAAAGTTCTAGTTAGGCCCACTGTTATTATACTGTCAGATGAGGCACTGCAATTTTGTTTCTTTTTATTAGCAATGTAGATACAATTCAACAATACTTGCGCGATATGGCGATTGCCCATTTATTTAAAATTGTAAACGACTGGTAAAAAGATACACGTTTCAATAATGAGACGAAACACCATACATGTTCAATCACTCCCACAAGACAAAATGAGGCCACGTTCTTTTCAGTCACTAATCTGTGGATGTCTAGCTACCGACTTCCCGTCGATACGCATTCATCCAACAATATACAATCAACAACGTCCTCGAGTAGAATCGGCAGTGTCTTTTTTTTCCCTTGGATTTATCTTAGCTGAATGAAATCTAACGATTTCAATGTGATGCAGAGTGATGTATGAGTTCCTAGAAGCAGACGCTCATATGGTTTTTTCATAGCTCATACTTTTGGTACGTTGTAGCTGTACGAAAGGAGTTCACTTCACAATTTAGCCTGTTCTCGTTATATGTACATTGCCTAGTCCTGCTGAGCATGAACTTCTCCATATGTACATAATCATTTGCCATTACTTAATCAGATGAGGAGTCATGCCTTATGGTATGCATCTATAGACCAAAATTTTTTAGGCATACAGTTAAAGAAACGTCATGGAAGTCCCAATTATTGGGACAGTACATTGCCCCGAAATCTTGAAGTACCAAAACTAGAAGAGTTCAAGTAGATGATAACGAGTATGTTAAAAATAATGTTGACCTCTGTTTTTGGTTACATCTGTCTCTACGTCTGCAATGTCCTGCCACAGACCTGAGTCGTCCAAACATGCAAATGCACAGCATGCTTACCTGTACTCGCGAAAGAACTTCATTACCACATGTCACAAAGTGTTGTGACCGTTTCCACCTCGTTTGTCTGATAGCTCATTTACTTCGTCTCCGTCCTAAAAATTACTGTTTGTCCTGCATATTCCGCCATTTGGGGCGCCAAGCATACACGAACGAACGTACACCTTGACCCTGCAATAGAGGATGACGGTCCCACCAGTCCACTGATAGATCAGACTGATCAGTGGATGACGTTCCGCAATGTTACCAGGGATGTGGTTTACCAGTAGAGCTTCCCATACCGATGATCACCGGATTGCTTATCGATTATCAAAAAAATTGAATGGGTGTAGTTGGGCGCATTCTAACTGGGGCTCTCCAGATCTATTCACCGGGATCTAATTTCCTCGGCTCAATTTTCATATGCGGCCAGACATGCCATTTCATATGCGGCCAGACATGGCCAGATAAATTGAATTTGGATCGGCTCTAAAGAGGGATTTCTCCCCGAGATCTTCTTCTTTACGAAAGATGATATATGATGCATGTAGAACCTGAGAAGCGATCGGGCCCCCTTTCCAGATTCACTTTATCTTTCATTTTCCCAGAGAAAAGGCCCGCATAATGCCCAATTAAATCCTATTGTTGATCTGCTTGACTGCACAAGTACATAGAGAAGGGAGGAGATCGCTATATTGCTAGTATTGATGTTTTGAAGCATTAGGCCTATATGTTGTAGACTACCGGTGTGAAGTGTCAATCACTCAACAACTCCACAGTATACACCCAACTCAGTACTCGTCACGTTCACCCTGTCACTGACAATTTTACTGTCATATGCCATATTCAGCATTAAACGCATGGTGACTAGATGCATGCCTTGGGGTCATTCTTTATTTCAATCATTCCTTCATTTATCAATTAAGGGTCTTCCTTAGTTACCACCATATAAAATGGTCATTCTTTA
Source organism: Ophioderma brevispina (assembly GCA_023653785.1). Taxonomy (NCBI): domain Eukaryota; kingdom Metazoa; phylum Echinodermata; class Ophiuroidea; order Amphilepidida; family Ophiodermatidae; genus Ophioderma; species Ophioderma brevispina. Next base: position 10,483 of record JAMKCH010004694.1, on the reverse strand, counting down.
TTTACAGGGTCAATTCTATTCCGTCCCTTCTTTACCATTAAAGGGGTCATTCCTTATTTACCAATTAAAGGGTCTTCATTAATTTAGCACTAAGGTTCGTCCCTTTGTTTACAAATTATTTAAAAAACCGTCCTTCATTTACCAATTAAAGGGTCATTCCTTCATTTACTATATTTTACCAATTAAAGGGTCTTCATTTTCCATTAAAAGGGTCCTTCCTTATTTAACCATTAAAGGGTCATTCATTCATTACCAATTAAGGGTCATCCTTCATTTACCAATTAAAGGGTCATTCCTTCATTTCCAATTAAGGGTCACTCCTTCCATTTACCAATTAAAGGGTCATTCTTCATTTGCCTATTAAATGGTCATTTCCTTATTTACCAATTAAAGGGTCCCTTCCTTCATTTCCCATTTAAGGGTCATTCCTTCATTTACATAAGGTCCTTCTCCATTACCATTAAAGGGTCATCTTCATTATTCAATTTAAAGGTTATTCCTTTGCCAATTAAGGGTCTTCAACTTTACCGAATTAAAGGGTCAATTCCATCATTTTTTATGAATTTAAAGGGTTCGTCTCAGTCCATCATTTACAATTAGGCCATGCCATTGTTTACTTATTAAAGGCTTAATTATAAGCGTAATTAAAGCCTGCGTTTAAGGCACATGCTTTGGTCCATGTAAAGCCCCGGTTAAATAAAAACAACGTAACAAATTTTGACACTTCAATTTTGCAATAATACAATTTTGACCTTCTTTTTTACACATATTTGACCTCTTGACAATTGACCTCCAGGGTCTTTGACTATTGGGGTAAAAATGAGTGAAATTACTGTTCCGATTTGTACATTCCCAAATCCCAAATCCAGCGATTGTGTCCGCCCCCCCTAGTTTAAAACGTCGTATTTAAGTCGTATTTATGCGTATCTAACTTCTTAGCCGAATATTATGACGCTTTGGTAAAAAAAAGTTTTATCCAACCCATTGACAACGTATAAAATTCATACGTTTTTCGTCAAGATCTCGCTTTTACGCGTCTAAAACCAATGGCAACACTAAAATTCTAATGATTTCTCGCTGGCGTGCCCTCCCCTGAGTAATTTACAGCTCAGTTATTTCGCCGGTAAATTTTTACCGGGGTTGTGTTATATGATTTTGTCGTTTGAAGTGTATGGTTTTTTTTTCTTGACCTTCCTCTTTTCTGTCATCCTCAGACTCAGTATAAGTCTGACCTGACTGGCTGCTGCATTACGTGAGTGTTCGTGATTTTAAAGGTCCGTTCTCTTCCACGGCACTGCATTGCTGTGCCGTAATTTACTGCATGTTCCGTCCCTTCCGCTGCACTCCTAATCGATTTACTGCAGGTCACACCCAGGTCCTGCAGGTCACGGTGCAGGCGATGCAGTAAACTTGCGAAGTATTGCAGGAAAATTGGCCATACTGCAACACACACTGCACCCCACTGCATCAAGGTCCGTACCTACTTCACTGCATTGCAGTGCAGTGCTGCAATGCAGCTACCAAAATCGCCACTGCAATCAACTGCAATTATTGCAACGCAATGCAGTACTGCAACGAAGTTAACATGATTTTAAATGCGATGCAGCACGATGCAGGGGGGTGCAAGTCAGTGGTTGCAGTATGCCAAATTTCCGGAAATTACTGCAACGAACTGCAACCCGTGACCTGCAGTGACCTGTGGGGGGGGGGGTGACCTGCAGTAAATCGTTAGGAGTGCAGCGGAAGTGACGGAACATGCCGTTACAGTAAAATTTACTGCACAGGCATTTTGCAGTGCAGTGGAAGTACAAACGGACCTTAATTCACGGCCCCCAATCTTAGAATAGGGGGCCTCATCACACTAACGTGTGAACTGATATTGATAATGTTGGCAAACAACAGCGCAAGAAACGCGTTGTGTAGATTTTGCCATAGCGTGTAGATTCCTTACTGTAAATGCTGGGACGCCCCAAAACGATAACCGAATAATTTCCACACGTATAATTTGGTGGTAATCGACAACGTGTAGCATAGCAAGGCAGGGGCTAGTCGGTGCTTTACCCGGGCCGTTGGTATATAGGCCTAGCGCTATACTAATAATTATCTGGTTAAACACAGGAGCATTGCACAAACAACTCCACAACGTTACACATCTCATATCAATGTCATGTCTGGTCCAACTGGTTGTGGCCATCATTAAGGGTCATTCCGTGCTACAAAAACTTCGTACGCACAGGCTAGGCCTAGGCCTATAGGGCCGAAGAAGCTTGTCTCAAGTGTCCAACTGTGTGTGCACATCTACTTCCAACTCAGATCGTGCAAGATCTGCTGGGGCATTTTTATGTTGAGCCGGCCTCGCCCTCAGTCAACTCATTTTGGATTGCATCCTCGGAAAAAGCCAGGGTAGCGGTTATTTTTTTTAAAAAGTAGTTGATCTGATGATGGAATGTTACAAGTTGATATGAGCAAGGCAGTTATGGACAAAATAGAGGGGGGGGGAAACCCCCATCTATCTGCTGTGGCAACCAGACTGGTTTAGCATAGCCCGCCTAGCTAGGCCTATGGCCATGCTAGCATGTAGGCCAGCCGTTATGTGTTAATAAGTATAAGTCGCACCTAAAAAGGTGAATTAAGGATTAACACGTGTCTAAAACATGCCTAAACACATGATGAACTGCCGGCCTGTTTAGGTAGCCCATAAGCTAAGTTATGTCATGACCATTATGACATGACAGAAAGACCATAGGACCTTATACCTCTGTAAGTTACTAAACTGTCATGACTGCAACAAATACAATGTACCACCAAATGACAATTTAGGAAATAGCGAATCATTTGCATTTGCCCCATGTTTGCTTTCGGTTCACCGATTCCGTGAGCAGACCATGCACAAACCCTGTGACCCTCATGCCACTCCTGATTCATTCTGAAAAAAAAATCTGAAAGTGGGTGGAACAATAAAATTATGACAACTGCCAACAATATGAAATTAGCCACCATCGCCAGCCAATCTGTGTTGTAATGCTGCCCTGCTATGTATGACAAGAACGATCGATTTGCCACCGGTGCTTAAGTGACCATGTGTTGAGATACCACCTCAAGCACTGCAGGACGGTTTCGAATTTAAACGTCATTGATCGGCCGCTAGCAGCAGTTTATTTACGTCATTGTTCATTATTCCAAGCATGATTTTAAAAACATCAGAACCACATTATCATAGGTTTAATGTTAGAAAACATAGTAATTAAAAACTAAATTTCGAGAGAAGAAAACAAAATATCCAACAGAATGGAGTATTCTAATACTGTTTTGTTGAATTGCTACAAATTAATTACAATTTTAAAAATGGCGAATTCCTACTGTCCCGTCGATTTTACGCACGTAGGAGTTAATGGTAAGAACGAAAAGGGGGACCAAATGAGGGTCGGTCTTTTTTAAACCGTCAGACTATAATAGATTTTCACTAGCTTATTCACGACGTGATACGCGTTGTCTACAAGAGCTTCGCTTCGCGCTCGCTTATAAGTTTCATATTTTAACATTTTCCGATTGCCTCCATGGGGTGGGGAATGGGATCTGGCTAGTCAAATTGCGCCGTTTTCTTGTGATCCGAATGACACGAAAATAATCGACATAATAATGTTTAATAATCTCCAAAGATTGAAATTTGAATGAGGGCTAAAAATCACAAAATACTGCTACCTCAAACGAAGGAGTTCAAAGGAGTTCTTTGAACGATTTTTGTTGTTGTTGTTGAATTTTCCGATTTTACAGGGCTGTGATTCGTCAGGATTTTTCCTAAAGGGCGCACTTTGACTAGCCAGACACAGAAATCCTATTAGCGCGTAGCCAGATCCCTACGCCTATATGAAGCCAATCGGAAATTCTTAATTAATTGTAATCATTTTTCCGCATTTTCGTGCCAAGAAGATCCCTTAACGAGGTAGTACGTATATGGGGGTTAGACTAGTTATTCGTGATTTTTAGCCCGTGTCCAAAAAGTATAATATTTTCTATAACATATGCCAACTTCAGGCCTTTCGGATAAAAAGAAAAGGACGCACTTGCCCTCATCCTCGTCCCTCGCGAATTTCGGAACATAGGCCAGCGTGCAACTTTTAAACCAAGATGATCCTTGTTCTTTGAGGTAGTAATGTTATTTATTATTTTTAACCCGCATAAGATTTTAATGTGGAGGATTTTCTATATTATATTGCAATTTTGAGCCATTCAGATCAAAGGAAAGGCGCACTTGCTCTTTAAATCACCACCCCTTATATGTGGAGCCAATCGGAAAATTTCAACAAATTGAAATTTTGATAATTTCGTGCCACAGATTCGCTTTCGTTTGAGATAGTATTAGTTATCTGTGGATTTTTAGCCCGCATCCAAATGTAATCTTTTGGAAGATTTTCTCTTATAAACCTATTTAAATTTCGTGTCATTCGATTTTAAAAAAGTTACATGGGACTTAGCCAGAAGATCCCCTACCCCCGTATATGAAAGCCAATCGAAAAATGTTAGAATTCGAAATTTTGATATCCCCTAGTTTTAGAGGTATAACATTCATATTTGTGATTTGTAACCGCATTCAAACTTAATCTTAGGAAGTTTCTCTATAATAGGCCTATATTTCAATCAAGCCGTTTTGGAACCGTAAAAATAGTTAAATGCGTCCTTAACCTAGCCAATACTCACTATAATATAGTCGAGCAATTTACTGTATCATGCTGAGTGTAGCTTTTACGTGATTAGAGCCAGGAAAAAAAAACAAAGAGGAAAAATGCGACGGTGCAAGGTTTGACCTAATATCTTCCCATTTTGAATTCCAAAGTGTGATAGATATATTATCGGGCTCCGGGAGGGGGGGGGGGGGGTGGCGGGGGGGGGGGGGGGTAACCTGTACACTATCCCGGGTATACTCTAAATTACAAGGATTTGGACTTCGGGTGGTACCCGACAGAATGCCTCAGTTACCCCCCCCCCCCCCGGGATCGGGATGTCCTTCGGGAGCTCTTCGGTCCCAGAGCAGCCACACAGCAGTGTGAGATTTGGCCATCACTCATGCTCTGGAGCATGGGTTTTGGCAACCGTTCCAGAGCTTAGCTATTCATTATATTGATTGCTGACCACAATTTTATTCCGTAAATGTGATCAAGGATTAGAATTGCAAATCTGGCACACCAATCCTCGTTGGTCTTGTGGTTAGATAGCTGATCTCATGGTACAGTGGTCTCGGGTTTGAATCTCGCTACTGTTTCTTTTAAAATATATAAAATTTTCATTATTTTTTTTCAGGTTAGAGGGAAAAATTATAAGTCAAAAAAATACAGAATAAGAAAAATAATAGCTGCCCTTTGAGGTTAGTGAGGGAACCTGCTCCACGAGCATGCGTGGTGGTCAAAAACTAGTACCGCGAGCAGCAACACACTGCAAGTAACTCGCAGAATTAACAGACCCGTACTACGCACCCACATGTGCGCCCAATAATTTCCACATAATTGATTAGGAGTGCGGTGATCATTGGCCTGGCTACCTTTCATTGGTCAATGTTTTTGTGTATTTTGGGGGAGGCACGAAGTTTAATCTTTTTTCTTTTTTTTAATTGAATTATTTTGTGTCTATTACAACATAAATTCATTGACATACTGTGAATAATTTCTAAACCTATCAACAGATAACCATTCTGCTTATTTTCAATCTGCAATTGATAATTAAGATAGGTCTTGAAACAGGCTAATATTAGCATTTTCAGGGCATTTTTGTCAGATTTGGTTTACACAAACTTTGAAGATAGTATATTTGCCATTGTTAGATCAAATTGATAAATCTTCGTAGGATTACAATTCCAGTGTTTGATTGAAATCCAAATATTATCGTTTCCAGTTAGATTGTAATTTCAAATTGAAAACGCTATCAAAATACCTATAGCTAATTTTATTCCAAAGGTTTTTAACATGCATGCATGAAATAAACATGTGCTCATAATCATCAATTACATTACATAACAAACATAGGTCTGAATCCACTATATTCCATCTTTTTAACAGTTTCCCTGAAGGCAAAATCTGATGCAAAATTTTTAAAGTTAAATTCGACAGGTTTCATATTATCGGTGAGGTTAGTTGTTTGAGAGACCCAGATATTTGCCCAATTAACATCAAATTTAAATAATAAATTCCAAGGACTTTCACAATGACTTCGGAATATTTTGTTATCCAAAAGAGAAGAATATATTAATCCAGAGTATATTTTGTTAATGTTGCAACTGGTGAATACTTCTCATCATTCCACCTAATCGTGTTTTTGTCGAACATTTGTTTTATAATTCCACCTTTTTAATAGAGATTCGCCAATCTCTTGGAAGACTTTGTAATATCAACTTGTACTCGCTATGGAAGTTATTCGTTTAGTTAATGGATAATTAATCCACTCTAGGATCTAAAAATCCATCAGAGGTGCATTATATTCCACAGTAAACAAAAACCACTTTAGCAAAATATTTCCACTTCAACCTTCTTAATATATATAGTTCAGGCGTACAATCACATTCATTAAATAGTAGAGCTTTGAAAAGGGGCTAAGCCCTCTAAGATGACAGCTTTACCATAAATGGTTAAACTTTCAACCTCTCTTCTCCAAACGGTAAGTAAAGAAAACTATTTTAATTTATCTAACTTTGATTCCCAGTTAAGGCTTTGTATTTTAAGATGATCTATCCAAGTATACCGCCTAAAGATAACGGGATTGGAAGGTCCCGTTTATACTGTACCGTCTCTGTTGAGTTGAACTTTCTTTTAACAATATACCACTTACTTTTGCCATGATTTAATTGCAATCCAGCCAACAATAGAAAATCGTTTTTACTGCTCAATAGCCTCGCTGGTACACTTAAGAGTCTTCTGAATAATGTGGTAGCATCAGCTACTGAAGGTGATTTTAATTTCCGTTTCATAATTTACAACATTGGAGTGGGATCTTTCTTAGGTAATTGAAATCCCAGAATATTTTCGTTTTGCCTTATGTTACCAGGCTAATTATTTCGACAGCGATTACAAAAAGAAGCGCCGATAGGGAACAGCCCTGACGAATACCACGTGAGATTCAAAAAAATTCAGAGATCCTCCCTTGTTAAATATACAGCTCGAGCATCTTTGATATATAGTTTTGATCATGTTTATAAAGGTATGACAAATTAAACTTTTTCAATGGAAGCAAAACATAAAATTCTTTCTAAAACATCAAAAGCCTTTTCAAATCAAGAAAAATTATTATAGCCCCATTCTTATGATTTTTACGTGAATAATCAATAATATCGTTAATCAAGCGGACGTATGCCCATAATGTCCCTTGATTTGTAAGCGCTCTGGTCAGTATTATTACTAAGTTTAGAAACCATTGGTAATCTTTTAGGCAAGGGTGCTTGTCCAAAATTTTATAGGTCCGTATTCAAAAACTTATGGGACGCCAGTTTTTCAAAATTGTTCATATCTTATTATGAATCAACTTCTTAATTATTACACGTGTCTGAGTTGTTGATAACTCCCCTCTTGTAAAAGACTCGGAGCAAGAGAGTCGAACAAACTTTGAAAATGTAATCCAGAAAGAAACGTATAAACATTCGAGGGTCAAACCGTCGGGTCTCCAGGAGTTCTTATTTTTTCTTCATTGATTTAACCATGTTAACCATATAAATAATTCCCAGAGGGGCTTATCACACAATGATTTATCTTCTCGGATAATATACTGTCAAGAGTGGTCTTTTCCAAATAAGCATTAATATCTGCATCGCAATAGCTCTCGTGTGTATAAAGAGATTGTAAAACTTTACACATTCCTTTTTAAAATATTCAGCGTTTTCTTCAACAAGGTTATCACCAATAAGTAAAGATTCAATTGCATTATCTCTTCCTTGTTTTGCTCTAACCAAGGAAATATTTCGTAGATTTCTCGCCCTTCTCTATCCAGTCTGCTCTTGACCGTATTTGAGCCCCCTTTGCTTCATAGGTGTAATGATATTCTAACTGTTCTTAATTTCTTCATATTTATTAAAATAATGGACATCAACTGATCATGCCTCCAACGCCTTTCAAATCCTTTCAAGCGACTCTGATCAATTCATTCTTTTTTCTATCTCGTGATAACCTACATGAAAATTTGATAGAAAATTCTTTACATTTTTACGAAGTTGAATCTTGATCGTTTGCACTGCACAGTAGGAGGCAAAAAAAATGTTTTGATTGTCCATAGATGTCTTTTTAGAGTTGGGTCGGGCGGTGTCGAAAAACTTTTTTTAAGGGATTACAGCGATACTGCGAGAATCGAAAAAAATGTGGAAATGCATTTTTAAGTAAAAATCAGGCAGAAGTTTGTACAAATCCATATAACTCTGCTTTAAGCATGAAAAAACGCACCAAATAGTGGAAAAAATGAGTCATTGAAGGAAATTTTCATACGTCTCCTCAAATAGACTACCGGCGGCGTCTCAAATCTACACTAAACAGCCTGAAATTGTGGTTTACACCAGTACGAATAAAAACACAAGATCAATAATGTTTGTGTTGGGTCAAAACACTGCTTGATTTGGTGCACATATCCACTGAAAATCTGTGATATTCACCGGAAATAGGCCGTTTTTTTTTGTCTCAAGTCGGAATTTTGATACGCACGTATAGAAATTACAGAATCAGATAAAAAGTACTGCCCCATTGTCTTAAATACACGGATTTCAAGCCAACACACTTGCAGGTTATGCTCGCATCCATGCCAGTAACAAACTAATCAAAATACGAATGTTTTCTATGGTTCGGATTAGCAAATCGCTGCAATCCCTTTAATGTCAATAGCAAACATTATATTGAGAACATGTTTGTTTGTATTAATAAGTTAATCAACCCAACATCACACACTAAATTCGTATGATTATAATAAAAATGCAAATCTTGTACATTCAGAAACCAAACTACACACCTGTGGCCAAAAGTATTGGCAACTTCAGAATACGAAATTCATAATCACCAATAATTGATTTCAAACTATACGAATGGGATTCTTGATCTACTCATAACGTATTTAAATCGCAAAGTTGTGTTTTTTTCAAACAGGATGTTATTCCCCCAAATCCAAGCGAGTGAAAAAAACGTTTGATCTGATTGTCACGTTCCCTAATTATTGCGGATTAAAGGAACAGCAAACGATAAGTTGTCGATTGCACTCCAGAAGGATAGGTACAACCGACACAAAATATCTGGCTTCAAACACAGCCACTATGGATTGTAATACGGGTTCATTAGGGTTTACGTTAAAATTTTTTATGGGTGAAAATCATGGTGGTTGTTGTGGACCGGAAACGAGATAAAGTCAATGGAAGACAGGGTCTTCGAATATCGATAAATCCAGACACCTGAAATGCAGTTCTGCATGATAACTCACGTGGTTACGTAAATCATTTGTAATTACGCGTTCAATTTACATGGCAAACAGCACATGTCTACGTATGCCATTCAAAAGTGTTTCAGGGTATCACGTGCCTTTTCTGCCATTAAATTTCCCAGTCCCAACGGTGGTGAACGTGCTCCAATCTTTTATTTACATTATCTCATTTCCGTTCCAGACAACCACACACAACCAATTTTCGTCCTAAACCTTTAGAGTAACCTTACAAACTCCGTAAAGTTCATTTGCGACTATTCGGAATCCATTTGACGTTCCTCCTCGCCTGTATTCCCCTTCTTGAAGTATCAATCGGCAAGTTATCATTATCAAGCTTCTTTAACCCGCCATATTATAGTCACATAATTTTATGATTTGACCCCACACAAATATTGCAACAGAAATACTTTTGTGTTTATATACTTCGAAATAGTTCCAAAAATAATATATTAACAGTCTACCAAAATCACCTAGTGGAACCGTAGAACTAAGGGGGCAACGTTTGTACAGGGGTAAAAAATTAGAATTGTCGAATTGATTTATGATGTACCAATTTATTGGCTAACTCCTAAGGATAAAAAAGGTATAGTTTGCCCTATCTAAATACGTGTTTATAGTTTTTTTACATAGGCTCATAACAGTTCAAGGTCATCCTGGTAAAATTCATAGAATGGCCGATTTTGATCCGACCCTGGTTGTAACTGTCAATTTGGTCCCACTATATAAGTAAATGTAAATAAATTCTTGTTGGAACTTTCTATATCAGAATTAAGAGCTATGACTATGACCTCACCAGCGACCCGGCGCCCCAGTCCACTGTTGGGGCGTTCCAATTATCAACGAATATTAAAGATTGATGCAACCAGTATATATTTCGGGTTCTGTACCATTGAACGAACAATTTTTGACCACCATTTTTTTTTTTAAACTTTTAAAAATTTACCCCCATTGTGACTTGATGACCTATTTTGACCATAACTTGAACACAACCGCATGATTATGGCAATCTATACCTTTTTTAAAGCAATATTAGCACATGTTTTAAGAGCCC